>JALJCO010004024.1:0-120387 GCA_023101725.1 Atherinomorus stipes | reverse complement strand
ATCCAACATAGTTAATGAGTGACGGAGTCTCGTGTTTCCATCAGCCTTAGAGAGTCCGCCACTTAACACTTAAAATTTTATTTCAATTCATTGCAAATAAATCGAGTTCTACAACTATTTATTACCTATGCTTCCTTGTAAATAAGCTTATATTAATGGTGTTTAAACTGTTACTAAACCACTCGTTGGCAGCAATAAACCACGATATTTTCTCTTTTTACTGTCAGACTTGAGTGAAGCAGACAGGCGACTAAATGATTTTGTCAACGTACTGCATTATGTCTGAACTTGCAACATCATGATTACTGTTTAAATCTGGAAACCAAATTCAATTTTCATTACAAACAAATATAGTTATACAACTATTTGTTACCCATTCTTCCTAGCAAATATCTATGCGATATGAATGGCTTTGAACTCGTCACTTTAAATCATCCCATCACAGCAATAAAACCCACAATATTTTCTTTTTCTAACTTTCAGATGTGAGTGAGGGGGGTCTAACGGGTGACTAAAATTATTTGAAAATTAACTACAAGTCTGGACTTGCAACAGCATATTTTAATGAATTGCAAATAAATTGAGTTCTGTCCTTGCTTATCACAAACTTACTCTACTGACTGATGCTAGTAAACCTGCCCCCCCCCCCCAACACACTGAAGACAATGCATTCCTGAAAGACTTCATCTACAGATGTGAAACAGTTCGGCATGTAAAGCTGTTTGTGTCATTCAATGTTGTCCTTGATAGTCCCCATCATGGTGGGGGTGCTCCAACCGCTCAGAGAAAGGCGTCCGAATGCATGTCTTCCCCACAGACAGGGACAGAAGACAGACGAATGTATGTCTTCCCCACAGACGGGGACAAAAGACAGACGAATGTATGTCTTCCCCACAGACGGGGACAGAGGACAGACGAATGTATGTCTTCCCCACAGACAGGGACAGAAGACAGATGAATGTATGTCTTCCCCACAGACAGGGACAGAAGACAGATGAATGTATGTCTTCCCCACAGACAGGGACAGAAGACAGATGAATGTATGTCTTCCCCACAGACAGGGACAGAAGACAGACGAATGTATGTCTTCCCCACAGACGGGGACAGAAGACAGATGAATGTATGTCTTCCCCACAGACGGGGACAGAAGACAGACGAATGTATGTCTTCCCCACAGACGGGGACAGAAGACAGATGAATGTATGTCTTCCCCACAGACAGGGACAGAAGACAGACCTGGGTGGCTAAAGTCATAAGGAGCAATTTATCTACCACAAACAAAGATTGCAACAAGAACAAAAAATGAGGAAATCATATTTAAACAGTTGCACTTTTGCAAACTTTAAAATACAACGAGGACATTTTTAGATTCTTTTAATTAAAGAACAGAAAAAAAGCAAAAACCAAGTAAAGTTGTAAAACAACATCGGCAACCTCAGAACAGCTGAAGAGGCTTCAGGACATTCTTGGACAAGTGCAGAGACATAAGCAGAAGTCCCACATGAAGCATCTCCCTGCACCCTGTCCTCCTCCTGCCCCCTGTCCTCCTCCTGCACCCTGGCCTCCTGCACCCTGTCCTCCTGCACCCTGGCCTCCTCCTGCACCCTGTCCTCCTGCACCCTGGCCTCCTCCTGCACCCTGGCCTCCTGCACCCTGGCCTCCTCCTGCACCCTGTCCTCCTGCACCCTGGCCTCCTCCTGCACCCTGTCCTCCTCCTGCACCCTGTCCTCCTGCACTCTGGCCTCCTCCTGCACCCTGTCCTCCTGCCCCCTGTCCTCCTGCCCCCTGTCCTCCTGCACCCTGGCCTCCTCCTGCACCCTGTCCTCCTCCTGCACCCTGTCCTGCTGCACCCTGGCCTCCTCCTGCACCCTGTCCTCCTCCTGCACCCTGTCCTCCTGCACCCTGTCCTCCTGCACCCTGGCCTCCTGCACCCTGGCCTCCTCCTGCACCCTGTCCTCCTGCCCCCTGTCCTCCTGCCCCCTGTCCTCCTGCACCCTGTCCTCCTGCACCCTGGCCTCCTCCTGCACCCTGTCCTGCTGCACCCTGGCCTCCTCCTGCACCCTGTCCTCCTGCACCCTGGCCTCCTCCTGCACCCTGTCCTCCTGCACCCTGGCCTCCTCCTGCACCCTGTCCTCCTGCACCCTGTCCTCCTGCACTCTGGCCTCCTCCTGCACCCTGTCCTCCTGCACCCTGTCCTCCTCCTGCACCCTGGCCTCCTGCACCCTGGCCTCCTCCTGCACCCTGTCCTCCTCCTGCACCCTGTCCTGCTGCACCCTGGCCTCCTCCTGCACCCTGTCCTCCTCCTGCACCCTGTCCTCCTGCACCCTGTCCTCCTCCTGCACCCTGTCCTCCTGCACCCTGACCTCCTCCTGCACCCTGTCCTCCTGCACCCTGTCCTCCTGCACCCTGTCCTCCTGCACCCTGGCAATGCAGGAAATACAAGGCAGAGAAAAAAGGGTCACGGTCAGTTAAGTACAGCATAATCAGCCACTGATGTGTAGCACATTATTTAGACGGATGGATGGATGGAAGGACGGATGGATGGATAGAAGGATGGATGGATGGATGGATGGATGGATGGATGGATGGATGGATGGATGGATGGAAGGATGGATGGATGGATGAATGGATGGATTGATTGAAGGATGGATGGATGGATGGATGAATGGATGGATTGATTGAAGGATGGATGGATGGATGGATGAATGGATGGATTGATTGAAGGATGGATGGATGAATGGATGGATTGATTGAAGGATGGATGGATGAATGGATGGATTGATTGAAGGATGGATGGATGGATGGATGAATGGATGGATTGATTGAAGGATGGATGGATGGATGGATGGATGAATGGATGGATTGATTGAAGGATGGATGGATGGATGAATAGATGGATGGATGAATGGATGGATTGATTGAAGGATGGATGGATGGATGAATGGATGGATTGATGGATGATGTGCTTAAAAATTAGACTGAGGAAAACTGTTGGTGATGAAGATTAGCTGCTGTCATGAGTGTGTGTGTGTGTGAACATGTTTGTCTGTGTGTGTGTGTCTGTGTGTGTGAGTGTGTGTGTGTGTGTGTGAGTGTGTGTGCTGCTACCAGCTGTGTCATTATTGTTTACCGTCATCGTCTGCGTGTAAACAAACACGTTGCCGTGGCAGCAGCTAATGAGGCTTATTAGAGTAATGCTGTACAGAGACGCCCTCATTAGCCAATGATGCACACTGCTGCGTGCACACACCCACACACACACGCACACGCACACACCAGTAGGAGTGTGTGCTAAACGTGACGCGGTGTGTCTGCAAGTGATCGTTAGCACCTGTTAGCCTGTTAGCGCTCAGTGAGGCGAGCTGAGAAAACGGTTCAGTCACACTTTCCTCCAGTTCACCCACACATGCACACGCACACACACACATGCACACGTGCACCCACACACACACGTGCACTCACACACATACACACACACACCAGGGCTCCGTGTGTGTGTCCCTAACAATTCCATTAATGTCAGATCGTTAACAGGTTGTGATTATTACTGGTGGATTCATGAACGAGGCGATGATGAGCTGCTGCTGCCGTTAGCACCTGTCAGACATCCACCTCCTGCCCGTCGCCATGGAGACGCCCGCCGCACATCATGCTGGCAGCTGATTGGACGTCAACTTTCATTAGAGTTTCACATTTAAAAGTTCAGCTTCAAGCCTCTGAGACACAACGGCAACCCCACTGGGACAAACTACAAACTACAGAGATCGGGGACCAGAGAGGACCCGGTCCTAAACACCATGAAGACCAGGACCAGAGAGGACACGGTCCTGAACACCATGAAGTCCAGGACCAGAGAGGACACGGTCCTGAATGCCATGAAGACCAGGACCAGAGAGGACCCGGTCCTGAACACCATGAAGACCAGGACCAGAGAGGACACGGTCCTGAACACCATGAAGACCAGGACCAGAGAGGACACGGTCCTGAACACCATGAAGACCAGGACCAGAGAGGACACGGTCCTGAACACCATGAAGACCAAGACCAGAGAGGACACGGTCCTGAACACCATGAAGACCAGGACCAGAGAGGACCCGGTCCTAAACACCATGAAGACCAGGACCAGAGAGGACACGGTCCTGAACACCATGAAGACCAGGACCAGAGAGGACACGGTCCTGAACACCATGAAGACCAGGACCAGAGAGGACACGGTCCTGAACACCATGAAGACCAGGACCAGAGAGGACCCGGTCCTAAACACCATGAAGACCAGGACCAGAGAGGACACGGTCCTGAACACCATGAAGACCAGGACCAGAGAGGACACGGTCCTAAACACCATGAAGACCAGGACCAGAGAGGACACGGTCCTGAACACCATGAAGACCAGGACCAGAGAGGACCCGGTCCTAAACACCATGAAGACCAGGACCAGAGAGGACACGGTCCTAAACACCATGAAGACCAGGACCAGAGAGGACCCGGTCCTGAACACCATGAAGACCAGGACCAGAGAGGACATGGTCCTGGACACCATGAAGACCAGGACCAGAGAGGACCCGGTCCTGAACACCATGAAGACCAGGACCAGAGAGGACACGGTCCTAAACACCATGAACACCAGGACCAGAGAGGACACGGTCCTGAACACCATGAAGACCAGGACCAGAGAGGACACGGTCCTGGACACCATGAAGACCAGGACCAGAGAGGACACGGTCCTGAACATCATGAAGACCAGGACCAGAGAGGACACGGTCCTGAACACCATGAAGACCAGGACCAGAGAGGTCACGGTCCTAAACGCCATGAAGACCAGGACCAGAGAGGACACAAACCTGAACGCCATGAAGACCAGGACCAGACAGGACACGGTCCTGAACACCATGAAGACCAGGACCAGAGAGGACCCGGTCCTAAACACCATGAAGACCAGGACCAGAGAGGACACGGTCCTGAACACCATGAAGACCAGGACCAGAGAGGACCCAGTCCTAAACACCATGAAGACCAGGACCAGAGAGGACTCGGTCCTGAACACCATGAAGACCAAGACCAGAGAGGACACGGTCCTGAACACCGTGAAGACCAGGACCAGAGAGGACACGGTCCTAAACACCATGAAGACCAGGACCAGAGAGGACACGGTCCTGAACACCATGAAGACCAGGACCAGAGAGGACACGGTCCTGAACACCATGAAGACCAGGACCAGAGAGGACACGGTCCTAAACACCATGAAGACCAGGACCAGAGAGGACACGGTCCTGAACACCATGAAGACCAGGACCAGAGAGGACCCGGTCCTAAACACCATGAAGACCAGGACCAGAGAGGACACGGTTCTGAACGCCATGAAGACCAGGACCAGAGAGGACCCGGTCCTAAACACCATGAAGACCAGGGCCAGAGAGGACACAGTCCTGAACACCATGAAGACCAGGACCAGAGAGGACCCGGTCCTAAACACCATAAAGACCAGGACCAGAGAGGACACGGTCCTGAACACCGTGAAGACCAGGACCAGAGAGGACATGGTCCTGAACACCATGAAGACCAGGGCCAGAGAGGACACAGTCCTGAACACCATGAAGACCAGGACCAGAGAGGACCCGGTCCTAAACACCATAAAGACCAGGACCAGAGAGGACACGGTCCTGAACACCGTGAAGACCAGGACCAGAGAGGACATGGTCCTGAACACCATGAAGACCAGGACCAGAGAGGACACGGTCCTGAACACCATGAAGACCAGGACCAGAGAGGACCCGGTCCTAAACACCATGAAGACCAGGACCAGAGAGGACACGGTTCTGAACGCCATGAAGACCAGGACCAGAGAGGACCCGGTCCTAAACACCATGAAGACCAGGGCCAGAGAGGACACGGTTCTGAACGCCATGAAGACCAGGACCAGAGAGGACCCGGTCCTAAACACCATGAAGACCAGGGCCAGAGAGGACACAGTCCTGAACACCATGAAGACCAGGACCAGAGAGGACCCGGTCCTAAACACCATGAAGACCAGGACCAGAGAGGACACGGTCCTAAACACCATGAAGACCAGGACCAGAGAGGACACGGTCCTAAACACCATGAAGACCAGGACCAGAGAGGACACGGTCCTGAACACCATGAAGACCAGGACCAGAGAGGACACGGTCCTGAACACCATGAAGACCAGGACAGGAGAGGACACGGTCCTGTACACCATGAAGACCAGGACCAGAGAGGACCCGGTCCTAAACACCATGAAGACCAGGACCAGAGAGGACACGGTCCTGAACACCATGAAGATCAGGACCAGAGAGGACCCGGTCCTGAACGCCATGAAGACCAGGACCAGAGAGGACACGGTCCTGAACACCATGAACACCAGGACCAGAGAGGACCCGGTCCTAAACACCATGAAGACCAGGACCAGAGAGGACCCGGTTCTGAACACCATGAAGACCAGGATCAGAGAGGACACGGTCCTGAACACCATGAAGACCAGGACCAGAGAGGACCCGGTCCTAAACACCATGAAGACCAGGACCAGAGAGGACCCGGTCCTGAACACCATGAAGACCAGGACCGGAGAGGACCCGGTCCTGAACACCATGAAGACCAGGACCAGAGAGGACACAGTCCTGAACACCATGAAGACCAGGACCAGAGAGGACCCGGTCCTAAATACCATGAAGACCAGGACCAGAGAGGACACGGTCCTAAACACCATGAAGACCAGGACCAGAGAGGACCCGGTCCTGAACACCATGAAGACCAGGATCAGAGAGGACATGGTCCTAAACACCATGAAGACCAGGACCAGAGAGGACATGGTCCTAAACACCATGAAGACCAGGACCAGAGAGGACCCGGTCCTAAACACCATGAAGACCAGGACCAGAGAGGACCCGGCCTCAGAATTGGGTTAGCTGGTTGAGGCGGCTGATTATGGACGATGATTCTGGTTAGAGAATCAAGGGTGCTTGGAAAGAGAGACTGCTGGTCCTTTGACACTTCCTTTAATAAAGGTCTTCATCACAGTACAGCGTAAAGGCGTGTTTGTTTATGTTTGTGGTCTGAAAAGAAAGTAATAAGACTGTATCATAAACTACCCGGCATGTTTAGCAACTAGCTCAATAAACATTCTAATAGTCATAGACCTTATGCATGCTTAACAGCATTACGCAAGATGCAGACCACCCTAAACAATTTAACATCTGTGAAACATGGTCACAAATCACAAATAAATGATAGGAAACGTTGGAAAAGTAAATGCAGAGCAATGACGACTGCAACACTGGCACACAGGTAAATTATCTAACTCAAACTCAAATATTTAAATACAAGAGAACAAATTAGGATACATTTCAAATTTATCCCAAGCCAAGAAGTAAAGAGCACTTACTTTTCTTCAAGAACGCACACATTAAACACACCAAAGTCCATACAGCTGCGTGTGGTCTGCTGCTACCTGCAGTCTGCTGCTACCTGCAGTCTGCTGCATACCTGCAGTCTGCTGGTACCTGCAGTCTGCTGCTACCTGCAGTCTGCTGGTACCTGCAGTCTGCTGCTACCTGCAGACTTCTGCTACCTGCAGTCTGCTGCTACCTGCAGTCTGCTGCTTACCTGCAGTCTGCCTGCTACCTGCAGTCTTCTACCTGCAGTCTGCTGCTTGCCTGCAGTCTGCCTGCTACCTGCGTTCTGCTGCTACCTGCAGTCTGCTGCTTGCCTGCAGTCTGCCTGCTACCTGCAGTCTGCTGCTTGCCTGCAGTCTGCCTGCTACCTGCAGTCTGCCGCTTGCCTGCAGTCTGCCTGCTACCTGCAGCCTGCCTGCTACCTGCATTCTGCCTGCTACCTGCGTTCTGCTGCTACCTGCAGTCTGCTGCTTGCCTGCAGTCTTCCTGCTACCTGCAGTCTGCCTGCTACCTGCAGCCTGCCTGCTACCTGCAGTCTGCCTGCTACCTGCGTTCTGCTGCTACCTGCAGTCTGCTGCTTGCCTGCAGTCTGCCTGCTACCTGCAGTCTGCTGCTACCTGCAGTCTGCCTGCTACCTGCAGTCTGCTGCTACCTGCAGTCTGCTGCTTGCCTGCAGTCTGCCTGATACCTGCAGTCTGCCTGCTACCTTCGTTCTGCTGCTACCTGCAGTCTGCCTGCTACCTGCAGTCTGCCGCTTGCCTGCAGTCTGCTGCTTACCTGCAGTCTGCTGCTTACCTGCAGTCTGCTGCTACCTGCAGACTGCTGCTACCTGCAGTCTGCTGCTACCTGCAGTCTGCTGCTTGCCTGCAGTCTGCTGCTACCTGCAGTCTGCTGCTTGCCTGCAGTCTGCTGCTACCTGCAGTCTGCTGCTACCTGCAGTCTGCTACCTGCAGTCTGCTACCTGCAGTCTACTGCTACCTGCAGTCTGCTGCTTGCCTGAAGTCTGCTGCTACCGGCAGTCTGCTGCTACCTGCAGTCTGCTACCTGCAGTCTGCTGCTTGCCTGCAGTCTGCCTGCTACCTGCGTTCTGCTGCTACTTGCAGTCTGCTGCTACCTGCAGTCTGCTGCTTGCCTGCAGTCTGCCTGCTACCTGCAGTCTGCCTGCTACCTGCAGTCTGCTGCTTGCCTGCAGTCTGCCTGCTACCTGCAGTCTGCCTGCTACCTGCGTTCTGCTGCTACCTGCAGTCTGCTGCTACCTGCAGTCTGCTGCTTGCCTGCAGTCTGCTGCTACCTGCAGTCTGCTGCTACCTGCA
Organism: Atherinomorus stipes; assembly: GCA_023101725.1. NCBI lineage: Eukaryota > Metazoa > Chordata > Actinopteri > Atheriniformes > Atherinidae > Atherinomorus > Atherinomorus stipes. The sequence continues at coordinate 111,665 of JALJCO010004024.1, read as the reverse complement.
GTCTGCTGTTTGCCTGCAGTCTACTGCTACCTGCAGTCTGCTGCTACCTGCAGTCTGTTACCTTCAGTCTGCTACCCGCAGTCTGCCTGCTACCTGCGTTCTGCTGCTACCTGCAGTCTGCTGCTACCTGCAGTCTGCTGCTTGCCTGCAGTCTGCTGCTACCTGCAGTCTGCTGCTACCTGCAGTCTGCCGCTTGCCTGCAGTCTGCCTGCTACCTGCAGCCTGCCTGCTACCTGCAGTCTGCCTGCTGCCTGAGTTCTGCTGCTACCTGCAGTCTGCTGCTACCTGCAGTATGCTGCTTACCTGCAGTCTGCTACCTGCTGCTACCTGCAGTCTGCCTGCTACCTGCAGTCTGCTGGTACCTGCAGTTTGCTGCTACCTGCAGTGTGCTGCTACCTGCAGTCTGCCTGCTACCTGCAGTCTGCTGGTACCTGCAGTCTGCTGCTACCTGCAGTGTGCTGCTACCTGCAGTCTGCCTGCTACCTGCAGTCTGCTGGTACCTGCAGTCTGCTGCTACCTGCAGTGTGCTGCTACCTGCAGTCTGCCGCTACCTGCAGTCTGCCTGCTACCTGCAGTCTGCTGCTACCTGCAGTCTGCTGCTACCTGCAGTCTGCTGCAACCTGCAGTCTGCTGCTTGCCTGTGTGGCGGGGCATGTCCGGACCAGTTTGAGACAGCATCAATCCTTGCACCAGAGGGCGCTCTTGGGCTCTGACCTGTAGGGCTTCCTCACGATCATCGCGGACCTCAGGAGATCCAGCAGTTGTCCAGCATCGTCATCATCATCATCATAACAATCATCATCGTCATCATCATCATCATCATCATGATCTTCTTGCAGACTCAGACACACTCTGGTCAACTCCATCCACTGCCATCAGGTGAAGCGTTGCCGTGGAAACAGCCTCAGTAAACGTGTGTTTATCAGGTGAAATGAGGTCATCTATCATGCACGGATGTTTTCTGTGTACAGTTAACACACACGCACACACGCACACACACACATACACGGCCCGAAGGAAGCATGGCTGTGGTTGCCGTGGCGACATGTGGAGGATGACAGATGAAACTCCACAGCAGGAATCTCATTGTCTTGTAACGTCTCTATATCAGCTCTCTGTCGCCATAGTGACCATCATCCATCACAGCAGGAAGTCAATTATGCTTCTGCTCCTCTGCCCATGAGCAAGGCAGCATGTCCCAGAGTGTGACCTCTCACCCCAATAACTGGGTGATTACTCACATTTTTACCTGGTCTGTCCTAAGTGTCTCTGTGTGGAGGACAGTGGTGGATGTGGAGAAAAATTGTCTCTGTGTGGAGGACAGTGGTGGACGTGGAGGATGAGCAACTGTGTGAAGGACAGTGGTGGACGTGGAGAACAATTGTCTCTGTGTGGAGGACGGTGGTGGACTTAGAGGTCGAGAGTCTGTGTGGAGGACAGAGGTGGATGTGGAGGACGAGCATCTGTGTGGAGGACAGAGGTGGACGTGGAGGACGAGCGTCTGTGTGGAGGACAGCAGTGAACGTGGAGGACGAGCATCGGTGTGGAGGACAGAGGTGGACGTGGAGGACGAGCGTCTGTGTGGAGGACAGAGGTGGATGTGGAGGACGAGCATCTGTGTGGAGGACAGAGGTGGACGTGGAGGACGAGCGTCTGTGTGGAGGACAGAGGTGGACGTGGAGGACGAGCATCTGTGTGGAGGACAGAGGTGGACGTGGAGGACGAGCGTCTGTGTGGAGGACAGAGGTGGACGTGGAGGATGAGCGTCTGTGTGGAGGACAGAGGTGGACGTGGAGGACGAGCGTCTGTGTGGAGGACAGAGGTGGACGTGAAGAATGAGCGTCTGTGTGAAGGACAGTGGTGGACGTGGAGGATGAGCAACTGTGTGAAGGACAGTGGTGGACGTGGAGAACAATTGTCTCTGTGTGGAGGACAGTTGTGGACGTGGAGGATGAGCAACTGTGTGAAGGACAGTGGTGGACGTGGAGAACAATCGTCTCTGTGTGGAGGATGTGCGTTTGTGTGGAGGACAGCAGTGAACGTGGAGGACGAGCATCTGTGTGGAGGACAGAGGTGGACGTGGAGGACGTTCGCTGTGTGAAGGACAGAGGTGGACGTGGAGGACGAGCATCTGTGTGGAGGACAGAGGTGGATGTGGAGGACGAGCATCTGTGTGGAGGACAGAGGTGGACGTGGAGGACGAGCGTCTGTGTGGAGGACAGCAGTGAACGTGGAGGACGAGCATCTGTGTGGAGGACAGAGGTGGACGTGGAGGACGAGCGTCTGTGTGGAGGACAGAGGTGGATGTGGAGGACGAGCATCTGTGTGGAGGACAGAGGTGGACGTGGAGGACGAGCGTCTGTGTGGAGGACAGAGGTGGACGTGGAGGATGAGCGTCTGTGTGGAGGACAGAGGTGGATGTGGAGGACGAGCGTCTGTGTGGAGGACAGAGGTGGACGTGAAGAACGAGCATCTGTGTGGATGAGATCTGTGGACGTGGAGGACGAGCGTCCGTATGGAGGACAGCGATTGACGTCGAGAATGAGCGTCTGTGTGGAGGACAGTGGTGGACTTGGAGGACAATCGTCTCTGTGTGGAGGACAGTGGTGGAAGTGGAGGACAATTGTCTCTGTGTGGAGGACAGAGGTGGACGTGGAGGACGAGCATCTGTGTGGAGGACAGCAGTGAACGTGGAGGACGAGCATCTGTGTGGAGGACAGAGGTGGACATGGAGGACGAGCATCTGTGTGGAGGACAGAGGTGGACGTGGAGGACGAGCGTCTGTGTGGGGGACAAAAGTGGACGTGGAGGACGAGCGTCTGTGTGGAGGACAGAGGTGAACGTGGAGGACGAGCATCTGTGTGGAGGACAGAGGTGGACGTGGAGGACGAGCGTTTGTGTGGAGGACAAAAGTGGACGTGGAGGACGAGCGTCTGTGTGGAGGACAGAGGTGGACGTGGAGAACGAGCGTCTGTGTGGAGGACAGACGTGGACGTGGAGGACGAGCGTATGTGTGGAGGACAGAGGTGGACGTGGAGGACGAGCATCTGTGTGGAGGACAGTTGTGGACGTGGAGGACGAGCGTCTGTGTGGAGGACAGACGTGGACGTGGAGGACGAGCATCTGTGTGGATGAGATCTGTGGACGTGGAGGACGAGCGTCCGTATGGAGGACAGCGATTGACGTCAAGAATGAGCGTCTGTGTGGAGGACAGCTGTGGACTTGGAGGACAATCGTTTCTGTGTGGAGGACAGTGGTGGACTTGGAGGACAAGCATCTGTGTGGAGGACAGAGGTGGATGTGGAGGACAAGCGTCTGTGTGGAGGACAGAGGTGGAAGTGGAGGACAATTGTCTCTGTGTGGAGGACAGAGGTGGACGTGGAGGACGTTCGCTGTGTGATGGACAGTGGTGGACGTGGAGGACGAGCGTCTGTGTGGAGGACAGACGTGGACGTGGAGGATGAGCATCTGTGTGGAGGACAGAGGTGGAAGTGGAGGACAATTGTCTCTGTGTGTAGGACAGCGGTGGACTTGGAGGACAATCGCTGTGTGGAGAACAGTGGTGGACTCTGAGGACAATTGCCTCTGTGTGGGGGACAGTGGTGGACTTGGAGGACTAGCGTCTGTGTGGAGGACAGTGGTGGACGTGGAGGACGAGCATCTCTGTGGAGGAAAATGGTGGACATGGAGGACAATGGTCTCTGTGTAGAGGATGGAGGTGGACGTGGAGGACGAGCATCTGTGTGGAGGACAGTGGTGGACGTGGAGGACGAGCATCTGTGTGGAGGACAGAGGTGGACTTGGAGGACAATCGTCTCTGTGTGGGGGACAGAGGTGGACGTGGAGGACAAGCATCCATGTGGAGGACAGTGGTGGACGTGGACGACTATCGTCTCTGTGTGGAGGACAGTGGTGGACATGGAAAACGAGCGTCTGTGTGGAGGACAGTGGTGGACGTGGAGGACAACCGTCTCTGTGTGGAGGACAGTGGTGGACGTGGAAAACGAGCGTCTGTGTGGAGGACAGTGGTGGACGTGGAGGACAATGGTCTCTGTGTGGAGGACGAAGGTGGACATAAAGGACGGGTGTCTGTGTGAGGGACAGTTGTGGACGTGGAGGACGAGCATTTGTGTGGAGGACAGAGGTGGACGTGGAGGACGAGCATCTGTGTGGAGGACAGAGGTGGACGTGGATGGAGCATCTGTGTGGAGGACAGCCGAGGACTTGGAGGACGAGCATTTGTGTGGAGGACAGAGGTGGACGTGGAGGACGAGCATCTGTGTGGAGGACAGAGGTGGACGAGGAGGGAGCATCTGTGTGGAGGACAGCCGAGGACTTGGAGGACGAGCATTTGTGTGGAGGACAGAGGTGGACGTGGAGGAAGAGCGTCCGTGTGGAGGACAGCGATTGACGTTGAGAATGAGCGTCTGTGTGGAGGACAGTGGTGGACTTGGAGGACGATCGCTGTGTGGAGGACAGAGGTGGACGTGGAGGACGAGCATCTGTGTGGAGGACAGAGGTGGATGTGGAGGACGTTCGCTGTGTGAAGGACAGTGGTGGACTTGGAGGTCGAGCGTCTGTGTGGAGGACAGTGGTGGACGTGGAGGATGTTTGCTGTGTGGAGGACAGAGGTGATCGTGGAGGACGAGCGTCTGTGTGGAGGACAGAGGTGATCGTGGAGGACGAGCATCTGTGTGGAGGACAGTTGTGGACGTGGAGGATGAGCGTCTGTGTGGAGGACAGTTGTGGACGTGGAGTACGAGCATCTGTGTGGAGGACAAAAGTGGACGTGGAGGACGAGCGTCTGTGTGGAGGACAGAGGTGAACGTGGAGGACGAGCATCTGTGTGGAGGACAGAGTTGGACGTGGAGAACGAGCGTCTGTGTGGAGAACAGTTGTGGACGTGGAGGACGAGCGTCTGTGTGGAGGACAGTTGTGGACGTGGAGAATGAGCGTCTGTGTTGAGGACAGTGGTGGACGTGGAGGTCAATCATCTTTGTGTGGAGGACAGTGGTGGAAGTGCAAAACTAGCGTCTGTGTGGAGGACAGTGGTGGACGTGGAGGATAAGTGTTTGGGTGTGGAGGACAGTGGTGGACGTGGAAAACGAGCGTCTGTGTGGAGGACAGTGGTGGACGTGGAGGACAACCGTCTGTGTGGAGGACAGTGGTGGACGTGGAGGACGAGCGTCTGTGTGAAGGACAGCCTTGGACGTGGAGGACGAGTGTCTGTGTGGAGGACAGAGGTGGACGTGGAGGACAAATGTCTAGGTGGACAACAGAGGTGGACGTGGAGGACGAGCGTCTGTGTGGAGGACCGTGGTGGATGTGAAGGACAAGCATCCTTATGGAGGAAAACAGTGGACGTAGAGGACGAGCGTCTGTGTGGAGGACAGTGGTGGACCTGGAGAACGAGCGTCTGTGTGGAGGACAGTGGTGGAATTGGAGGACGAGCGTCTGTCTGGAGGACAGACGTGGAGGACAAGCATCTGTTTGGATGACAGCCGTGGACATGGAGGACGAGCATCTGTGTGGAGGACCGTGGTGGATTTGAAGGACAAGCATCCTTATGGAGGAAAACAGTGGACGTAGAGGACGAGCGTCTGTGTGGAGGACAGTGGTGGACCTGGAGAACGAGGGTCTGTGTGGAGGACAGTGGTGGAATTGGAGGACGAGCGTCTGTCTGGAGGACAGACGTGGAGGACAAGCATCTGTTTGGAGGACAGCCGTGGACATGGAGGACGAGCATCTGTGTGGAGGACAGAGGTGGAACGTGGAGGACGAGCATCTGTGTGGAGAACAGATGTGGACGTGGAAGACGATCGTCCTGCTTATCGCAAAGACGCAGAGACGTTGTCAGAGAAAGAAGCTTAGGGTTGTCATCACACCAGTTCTCCAGGAGGCCCCTGGGGGCCTCTATCAGCACCAGCAGCTGCTGAGGAAGGACGAACCAACATCCGCGTGTCCTCCCAGCTATGACATCATCCGTAAGGAGGAGCATGTTTGACTGAGCACTGAGCTGGGGCCAGTTCTGGTCCAGACCCAGTACAAAGTCTACACGCACCTGTACGTAGACTCTGGTCCATGCGCACCTGTACGTAGACTCTGGTCCATGCGCACCTGTACGTAGACTCTGGTCCATGCGCACCTGTATGTAGACTCTGGTCCATGTGCACCTGTACGTAGACTCCTGTCCATGTGCACCTGTACGTAGACTCTGGTCCATGTGCACCAGTACGTAGACTCTTGTCCATGTGCACCTGTACGTAGACTCTGGTCCATTCGCACCTGTACGTAGACTCTGGTCCATTCGCACCTGTACGTAGACTCTGGTCCATTCGCACCTGTACGTAGACTCTGGTCCATGTGCACCTGTACTTAGAATTGTGATGGCAACATGACGGTTCTACAGGACGATCAAGCTCTTCACTGTTTCGCCTCATTTATTTGCTTTGCATCGTGTTTTTCCTCCATCAGATCCTGGTTTTTTAGCTTCACTTCTTTCTTTCAGGACTTTTTCTGTCTCCGTGTTTTCGTTTCAGCTTATTCACGACTCAGTCGACAGGATTTTATCCATTTTACAGGAACTTTCTCTGAAGTTAAAATGCCTTTTACTGCTGTCAGTAGACCACACACACACCTGCACACCTAAACACACACACACACACACACATCTACACACATGCACACACACACCTACACACATGCACACACAGATCCAGTTACTTCATGAGCAGGTCTTTATCTAAATGCAACTTCAGCAGGAAAACAGACATCTCTAAAAACCAAGTATACGCACACATGCACGCGAACACATGCACATGTGGATACACGTGCAGGCACCATAGGGTTCGTGCACACATCTGTGTGCACATACATGTGTGTGCACACAGATGTGTGCACACATTCATGCTCAAACACACACAGCAGTTGCTAAGATTCAGCAGAATGTTTTCCTCCCCAAGAAGCTTCAAACGCATTCCTAAAGCAGGGAAACCTGAACGCCTCACGCCTACATCGCATTCCTAAACCTGCCGTACCTGCAGAGAAACCTGAACGCCTCACGCCTACATCACATTCCTAAACCTGCCGTACCTGCACAGAAACCTGAACGCCTCACGCCTACATCGCATTCCTAAACCTGCCGTACCTGCAGAGAAACCTGAACGCCTCACGCCTACATCACATTCCTAAACCTGCTGCACTGCAGGGGAACCTGAACCTGAACACCTACATCGCATTCCTAAACCCTCCGTACCTTAAGAAACCTGAACGCCTCACGCCTACATCGCATTCCTAAACCTGCTGCACTGCAGGGGAACCTGAACCTGAACACCTACATCGCATTCCTAAACCCTCCGTACCTTAAGAACCCTGAACGCCTCACGCCTTCATCCCATTCCTAAACCTGCCGTACCTGCGGAGAAACCTGAACGCCTCACGCCTACATCACATTCCTAAACCTGCCGTACCTGCAAAGAAACCTGAACGCCTCACGCCTACATCGCATTCCTAAACCTGCTGCACTGCAGGGGAACCTGAACCTGAACACCTACATCGCATTCCTAAACCCTCAGTACCTTAAGAACCCTGAACGCCTCACGCCTTCATCCCATTCCTAAACCTGCCGTACCTGCGGAGAAACCTGAACGCCTCACGCCTACATCACATTCCTAAACCTGCCGTACCTGCAGAGAAACCTGAACGCCTCACGCCTACATCGCATTCCTAAACCTGCTGCACTGCAGGGGAACCTGAACCTGAACACCTACATTGCATTCCTAAACCCTTCGTACCTTAAGAACCCTGAACGCCTCACGCCTTCATCCCATTCCTAAACCTGCCGTACCTGCGGAGAAACCTGAACGCCTCACGCCTACATCGCATTCCTAAACCTGCCGTACCTGCGGAGAAACCTGAATGCCTCACGCCTTCATCCCATTCCTAAACCTGCTGTACCTGCGGAGAAACCTGAACGCCTCATGCTTACATCGCATTCCTAAACCTGCTGTACCTGCAGAGAAACCTGAACGCCTCACGCCTACATCGCATTCCTTAACCTGCCGTACATGCAGAGAAACCTGAACGCCTCACGCCTACATGGCATTCCTTAACCTGCTGTACCTGCAGAGAAACCTGAACGCCTCACGCCAACATCGCATTCCTAAACCTGCCGTACCTGCAGAGAAACCTAAACGCCTCACGCCTTCATCGCATTCCTAAACCTGCCGCACTGCAGGGGAACCTGAACCTGAACACCTACATCGCATTCCTAAACCTGCTGTACCTGCAGAGAAACCTGAACGCCTCACGCCTACATCGCATTCCTAAACCTGCTGTACCTGCGGAGAAACCTGAACGCCTCACGCCTACATCGCATTCCTAAACCTGCTGTACCTGCGGAGAAACCTGAACGCCTCACGCCTACATCGCATTCCTAAACCTGCCGTACCTGCAGAGAAACCTGAACGCCTCACGCCTACATCGCATTCCTAAACCTGCCGTACCTGCAGAGAACCCTGAATGCCTCACGCCTTCATGGCATTCCTAAACCTACCATACCTGCAGAAAAACCTGAACGCCTCATGCCTTTATCGCATTCCTAAACTTGCCATATCTGCTGGAGAACCTGAACGCCTCACGCCTACATCGCATTCCTAAACCTGCCGTACCTGCAGAGGTACGGCATTTTTAGGAATGCTACTACTACTACTAAAGTTAATAATGTTAATAATATTAATAATAATAACAAAAATGATAATGCCCACACATGACAGAACTGAAGGAACAGGACGTAACTATGAAAGAGGTGGCAGAGGTTGTGGGATGTTAGTTGCCGTGGTAACGAGTGATGTTTACAAGTGTGTTGGTGTGTCTTATATTTGGGTGCAAATGTCACCTCTGACACAGCTGCTGTTGTTGGGATGCACAGGAAAGTGTGTTTAAGGCTTACTGACAAAGGAAAGAACCACACACACACACACACACACATATGCACGTGCACTGTTACACTGCTGACATTTGTCTTTCATCATCATGTAAAGGTCACCTACCTGCCCGCTGACAAACACTGCTCCTTTATTAGCATCAGTGTGTATGTGTGTGTGTGTGTGTGTGTGTGTGTGTGTGTGTGTGCGTGCGTGTGTGTGTGTGTGTGTGTGTATGTGTGCATGTCTGTGTGTGCGTGTGCTCCTGCAAGGTGTGAGACGTTATTCCTGACATCTGAAGTTGTAACCCAATATGTGAGAGGAAAGTTTCAGTTTCCATTTCCAAGTTTAATACAGACTGGAGTTTAGATCATGAGCCTGCAGAAGGGTCATGCAGCTGATTGGACGATCCTCCACACGGGGCGAAGTAAAACCTGGACAGAGACTCTGGTCCTGCAGCTGATTGGACGATCCTACACACAGGGCGAGTTAAAACCTGGACAGAGACTCTGGTCCTGCAGCTGATTGGACGATCCTCCACACGGGGCGAAGCAAAACCTGGACAGAGACTCTGGTCCTGCAGCTGATTGGACGATCCTCCACACGGGGCGAAGTAAAACCTGGACAGAGACTCTGGTCCTGCAGCTGATTGGACGATCCTACACACAGGGCGAGTTAAAACCTGGACAGAGACTCTGGTCCTGCAGCTGATTGGACGATCCTCCACACGGGGCGAAGTAAAACCTGGACAGAGACTCTGGTCCTGCAGCTGATTGGACGATCCTCCACACGGGGCGAAGTAAAACCTGGACAGGGACTGGTCCTGCAGCTGATTACACGATCCTCCACACGGGGCGAAGTAAAACCTGGACAGAGACTCTGGTCCTGCAGCTGATTGGACGATCCTACACACAGGGCGAGTTAAAACCTGGACAGAGACTCTGGTCCTGCAGCTGATTGGACGATCCTCCACACGGGGCGAAGTAAAACCTGGACAGAGACTCTGGTCCTGCAGCTGATTGGACGATCCTCCACACGGGGCGAAGTAAAACCTGGACAGAGACTCTGGTCCTGCAGCTGATTGGACGATCCTCCACACGGGGTGAGGTAAAACCTGGACAGAGACTCTGGTCCTGCAGCTGATTGGACGATCCTCCACACGGGGCGAAGTAAAACCTGGACAGAGACTCTGGTCCTGCAGCTGATTGGACGATCCTCCACACGGGGCGAAGTAAAACCTGGACAGAGACTCTGGTCCTGCAGCTGATTGGACAATCCTCCACACGGGGCGAAGTAAAACCTGGACAGAGACTGGTCCTGCAGCTGATTACACGATCCTCCACACGGGGCGAAGTAAAACCTGGACAGAGACTCTGGTCCTGCAGCTGATTGGATGATCCTCCACACCTGTACTGAGACCAGTCCCAACCAGTCGAGTTTGCCTCTAGCTTCAACCAGTTCCAACTGGTCCCAACTGGTCCCGACCGGTCCCAACCAGTTCCAGCCAGTCCGGGTTCACCCCAGCCCCCACCAGTTCCAACCAGTCCCAGACGTGGAAAACCTGGACAGAGACTCTAGTCCTGCAGCTGATTGGATGATCCTCCAAACCTGTAATGAGACCAGTCCCAACCAGTCCTGACCAGTCCCAGCTCCCCTCTAGCCCCAACGATTCCAACCGGTCCGAAATGGTCCAAACTGGTCCCACCCAGTCCCAGACAGTCCCAACCAGTCCAAGTTCCCCTCCAGCCCAAACCAGTTCCAATAGGTTCCAACCGTTCCCTACCAGTCCCAATCAGTCCCAGCCAGTCCCAGTTCCCCACCAGCCCCAACCAGTCCCAACCAGTCTCGACCAGTCCCGACTAGTTCCAGTTCCCCTCTTGCCACAACCAGTTCCAATCAGTTCCAACTGGTCCCAACCGGTCCTGACCAGTCCCAACCAGTCCAAGCCAGTCCCAGTTCCCCTCCTGCCCCAACCAGTTCTAATCGGTTCCAACTGGTCCCAACCGGTCCCGACCAGTCCCAACATGTCCTAACCAGTCCCAGTTCCCCTCCAGCCCCAACCAGTTCCAACCAGCTCCAACCAGTCCCAACAAGTCCCAGTTCTTCTCCAGCCTCAACCAGTTCCAACCGGTTCCAACCGGTCTCAACCAGTCCCAGTTCTTCTCCAGCCCCAACCAGTTCCAACCGGTTCCAACCGGTCTCAAATGGTCCTGACCAGACCCAACCAGTCCGGACCAGTCCCAGTTCCCCTCCAGCCCCAACCAGTTTCCACTGGTCCCAACCGGTCCTGACCAGCCCAACCAGTACCAGCCAGTCCTAGCTCCTCTCCAGCCCCAACAATTTCCAACAGGTTCCAACCGGTCCCCCCGACCAGTCCCAACTTGTACCAACCAGTCAGAAATCAGTACCAGCCAGTCTCAGTTCCCTGCCAGCTGCAACAAGTTCCAACTGGTCCCAGACGGTTTCAACCAGTCCCAACCAGTACCAGTTCCCCTCCGGCCCCAACCAGTTCCAACCGGTTCCAACTGGCCCCCACCAGTCCAAACCAGTACCAGCAGTCCCAGTCCCCTTCCAGTCCCAATGATTTTCAACCAGTTTCAAACATTCCCAACCTGTCCCAACTTGTCCCAACCAATCTCAGGTCCCCTCCAGCCTCAACATGTTCCAATCTCCAACCGAGGTTAGTTAGGCTCTGGACAGGTCAGTTAGGTTCTGGAGAGGTTAGTCTCTGGACAGGTTAGTTAGGTTCTGGACAGACAGGTTAGTTAGGCTCTCGACAGGTTAGAGTTAGTCTCTGGTCAGGTTAGTTAGGTTTTGGACAGGTTAGTTAGGCTCTGGACAGGCAAGTTCGAAACTGGACAGGTAAGTTTAGATCTGGACAGGTTAGGTAGGACAGGTTAGTTCGGATCTGGACAGGTTAGTTAGGATCTGGACAGTTAAGTTCAGATCTGGACAGGTTAGTTAGGACAGGTTAGTTCGGATCTGGACAGGTTAGTTAGGACAGGTTAGTTCGGATCTGGACAGGTAAGTTCGGATCTGGACAGGTTAGTTAGGACAGGTTAGTTCGGATCTAGACAGGTTAGTTAGGATCTGGACAGGTAAGTTCAGATCTGGACAGGTTAGTTAGGATCTGGACAGGTAAGTTCAGATCTGGACAGGTTAGTTAGGACAGGTAAGTTCGGATCTGGACAGGTTATTCAGGATCTGGGCAGGTTAGTTAGGCTCCAGAGAAGAGTTGTTGGAGATGAGACTTCATGTTCCCTGAAAGTACCATTGAAGATTTAAAGCCTTCGTCCTCCTCTTCTTCCTCCTCCTCCCCTCCTCCCCTTCTTCTCTCCATACAAACCTTGTTTTAAACTCTAACCTTCATCCCATTTGCCCATTCTTCTTCCCTCCTGGTTTCTTTTCATTTTTCCGTCTTCGCTGTTCAAACTGAATTTCAGTCACAGTGGACCAGAATGTATGTGTGTGTGTGTGTGTTATGTATAGGTTGCCGCGGAGACGGGTAATGGGAAATTGATTGTGACAAAACGACATTACAGACGAACATTTCCATAAGAGTTTATTTAGGCAGCGTTCCGGGGGGAGCATCATCTCCCCTCATATTCTGCTCTCTGTTGCCGTGGTGGCGAAGCGATGAGGGCAGGCTGCCACGCTGCATCCTCAGGGGGAATCGAACCTGCAGCGTCCGCTAACAAATGAACAGCCCCGCCAAACCAGCTGCAGTCTCCGTTTCATTTAACTTGAGCGGCGCTGCGGCCGCCCAGCACACCCTCCAAATCAACAGCTAATTTCATTCCCATGATTCGCTGCTCCATGGCGGCGGCGTTTGGCGGCGCTTTATTGGCAGATATGAAGCGGCGGCAGCAGCGGCGGTGCAGTAATTACCGCTGTAATAAGTCAGTGTTCTCCATGTAAATGGAAACAAAGCTGATGTGTGTAAACAGGCTGATGGGAACACTGTCTGGAGACGCCGACAGAAAATGTCTTTTCATCCAATCAGCTGCAGCGACTCTGCAGACTAAAGTTTCAGCGTGAAGAAGAAGTTCTTGCTGAGATCACATCTGCTGGTCCAGGTTCCTTCCTGGTTTCAGGTCTCCGTCCAGACAGAGAGCTGGTGAACTTGAAGGAGGTTCGACTCCAACCAGGTCTTCTGCTGAAATCCTGAACCATGATCCAGTCTGAATGACCTCAGATCAGGATGGACGAGTACCGAGGGGACATAGCTCCTCTGAAGCGTCCAAACCGCCTGAAACAGAGGACACATTCACACTGGTCCTGTGTAGTCTGCTTTAGACCAATCCTGGTCCATTTCCACAGATAGTCTGGCTTGTCTGGACCACCATTTCCACTTTGGTTTGGATGAAGTGAACTCTGGTCTGCCTAAAATCCAGAGGTGTCCTGTGGTCAATCTTAGGACCAGGGTCCCCTGGTGGATCAACATGGAGGACATCTGTCTGCGTCCCCTGCTGTTCATACTAGACACATTCTGGTGTAAACCGGATCAGGTCTGACCACCAAACTAAAACCAGAAACCAGATTCATTGTTGCTCCATTGTTTACTGGTAAACAAGACCTTTTCACTTCTGGCCAATCAGTGAGCTGGACTTTCTTCATCTCTCTTCTTGGTTAGTGGTAATTTGGAGGAATCTCGCCCCCCAGTGATCAGCTGTTGTAACTGCAACATCATCCAGGTTTGGTGCACTTCAGCAAAGTTCAGAACCGCATCATCGAAGCAAGTCCCCCGGACTCTCCTGGTCGGAATGTGGCCTGAAACAGGGTCTATGATGGACAACTGTTAGAGATGACAGGTGGACCAGGATTGGTCTAACCGGGACCGATCGCACTGCGAAGATCAACTAACTTAGTTTAATGTGGAAACAACATGAGAAGATTGAGATTTTATTCTTGAAGATAAACCTGCCAGTAGACGGACATGATGGTGAGATTAAAGAACCTTTTCAGAAAATGTCTTACAGGTGGTGGAACTCCACATCCAGAACCCTCCAATGTAAGACCCACAGCAGTTCATGCTGGAAGGCTGCTGGTCCTGGTTCAGGTGATGGAGCAGGTTGTCTGGTATCTGGAAGGTTGATAGTTCGACCCCCATCTGGTAACCGAAGGTTGATGGTTTGAATCTTGTCTGGTATCTGGAAGGTTGATGGTTTGACTCCTGTCTGGTAGCTGGAAGGTTGATGGTTTGACTCCTGTCTGGTAGCTGGAAGGTTGATGGTTTGACTCCTGTCTGGTAACCGAAGGTTGATGGTTTGAATCTTGTCTGGTATCTGGAAGGTTGATTCTGTCTGGTAGCTGGAAAGTCCCCCAGACAGACCCCCCGGACTCTGTCTGGTAGCTGGAAAGTTGATGGTTTGACTCCCGTCTGGTAGCTGGAAGGTTGATGGTTTGACTCCTGTCTGGTAACTGAAAGGTTGATGGTTCGACTCCTGTCTAGTAGGGCTGTAACGGTCCATTAAAATCATGGTTCGGTATGTACCTCGGTACCTCGGTCATGGTTCTTCCTCGGTACAGCAATGGAGAAAAAATTCACAAATATTAACTGTCTTGTGTTTCATCAACAAGTTCACTAAAATTCAACATCACAGCCGAGTTCATACTACATACCCGCCCCAGTGTTTTCCCTACCAGACCCAGCACTGCCTACAAAGTCAGGTTAATTTATTGTGATCTGGTTTTCTATCCAGCACCAGCTCACAAACTGGTTTAAGGTCTCATTTCCTCTACAACAGGTTCATATCAGGGCTGTCAAAAAATTAATCCTAAACTAATCCTGTCTTGTCAAACAAGAGATTTGTTTATTAATTAGTACTGCTATATGCAGAAAATACATTAACTTTTGTTTTACAACTTAAAGGCTAAATCCAAGCCAGAGATCTGGGAGTAGTCCACAACACAAAGTGATAAATGTGTTTAATCAGGATTAATTTTTTGACAGCCCTAGTTTATATTGAGTTCTTTGATTAAAAACTAAACTGATGTTAGTTATCAGATTTACATGACAGCATGTTATAGCTGCTCTCTGAGTTTCTCAGATGTGACCACCCACAGACACACGCATGTCCATGGGATGAGCGTGCATGGCGCCTAGCGCGTCTGAAAACACGTCAACCAGCTGAAACCTCAGATACTATCAGTTTAAAACTCTACCGAGAAGCTGATGATGGAAACACGCTCCTCTTCACTTAAAATGCTGCTCCGAGAATGAGCACGTCGCAGGAAGTCCCACAGCTGACACCGCCGTTAAAATCACATTTAATTATGTCAGCACGTCATCTTAGATCTGAACTTTAAGGATATTTAGCACAACTTTATGGAATGAAATGGTTTTTAACAGGGCTTATACAATCTTTTACGTTTTTCTGTCCTGTGTTTTCTCTTTTTTGTTTTTAAATCAGTTTGGAAACGCGACAACAGAGTGTATCTGCTTATGATTATCTAGTTATTATTAACAGTGGAATGCTGTAACTGGAAGGTTACCGTTACAGAGTTTATGAATACATCATTCAGTAGAGCTGATTTGTAGTTATAGGTTATCAACACAGTGGCTATCACACTGTTCACCAACCCACCCCAGCCCCCCGCGTCCTCCCAATGCTGAGAAACTGATGGGGAAACATTGCCACCACAGTTCTGCAATGTCGGCACACTGGTTTTGTTTTGTCGACTTTTATTCAGCTCCCTCTTCATCTGAACCGAGGAGCTCCCAGACAGAAGATTGGAGAGCTGGTGGAGCTTCCTGTAGCTCAACAATCTCACATCCATGTTGTTGCCAGTTGTTAGAAACAGGATGGTGAGGCGCTGCGCTGGTCCGTTATGTCCGGTGGCAGCAGGAACTTAATGGAACAACAAACAGCTAAATAAACAAATCCTCTGCCCAACAGTTCGGTACAGGGTCGCGCCGAACAGAGAGCAGCGTACCGGACGGTTACACACAAATATCCAGTACAACCTGATGAAGGTTGATCTGAGGGGTTCTGATTGCTGTTAGACAATAAGATCTATCAGGCTAAAAATTACTGACCTAAGGACCGGACATGTGGTCAACCAAGTACGAGTTACGGGTAAATGGACATGTGGACAATCTGGGACAAGATACGTCAGGACCAGATTTGTGGACAATCTGGGACGAGTTACATCAGGACCAGACATGTGGACAATCTGGGACGAGTTACATCAGGACCAGACATGTGAACAATCTGGGACGAGTTACGTCAGGACCAGATGTATGGACAATCTGGGACGAGTTACGTCAGGACCAGATGTATGGACAATCTGGGACGAGTTATGTCAGGACCAGACATGTGGACAATCTGGGACGAGTTACATCAGGACCAGATGTGTGGACAATCTGAGATGAGTTACATCAGGACCAGACGTGGACAATCTGGGACGAGTCACATCAGGGCGAGATGTGTGGACAATATGAGACGAGTTACGTCAGGACCAGATGTGTGGACAATCTGGGACGAGTTGCATCAGGACCAGATGTGTGGACAATCTGGGACGAGTTACGTCAGGACTGGACGTGTGGACAATCTGGGACGAGTTACATCAGGACTGGACGTGTGGACAATCTGGGACGAGTTACGACAGGACTAGACGTGTGGACAATCTGGGACGAGTTACGTCAGGATCAGACATGGGGACAATCTGGGACGAGTTACGTCAGGACCAGATGTGTGGACAATCTGGGACAAGTTACTTCAGGACCAGATGTGTGGACAATATGAGCCGAGTTACGTCAGGACCAGATGTGTGGACAATCTGGGACGAGTTGCATCATCACTAGACGTGTGGACAATCTGGGACGAGTTACGTCAGGACTGGACGTGTGGACAATCTGGGACGAGTTATGTCAGGACTGGACACGTGGACAATCTGAGACGAGTTACGTCGGGACCAGACGTGTGGACAATCTGGGACGAGTTACGTCAGGACTGGACGTGTGGACAATCTGGGACGAGTTACGACAGGACTAGACGTGTGGACAATCTGGGACCAGTTACGACAGGACCAGATGTGTGGACAATATGAGCCGAGTTACGTCAGGACCAGATGTGTGGACAATCTGGGACGAGTTGCATCATCACTAGACGTGTGGACAATCTGGGACGAGTTACGTCAGGACTGGATGTGTGGACAATCTGGGACAAGTTACGACAGGACTAGACGTGTGGACAATTTGGGACGAGTTACGACAGGACCAGACGTGTGGACAATCTGGGACGAGTTACGTCAAGACTGGACGTGTGGACAATCTGGGACGAGTTACGACAGGACTAGACGTGTGGACAATCTGGGACCAGTTACGACAGGACTAGACGTGTGGACAATCTGGGACCAGTTACGACAGGACTTGACGTGTGGACAATCTGGGACAAGTTACATCATGACCAGACATGTGGACAATCTGGGACAAGTTACATCAGGACCAGACATGTGGACAATCTGTGACAAGTTACATCAGGACCAGACATGTGGACAATCTGGGACTAATTGAGACAAGACCAGATTTGTGGATGGTCTGGGATGTCCCTTCTTGTGAGGGTATTTTCTGGTATTAATGTGTTGACGCTTAGATGATGTCACCAGGTGGACATCTTGGACTTATCAGACTGTCTACAGACTCAGTCCAACACCTGCTTTCAGCTGACTGAACGAACCAATCATCACCGAGTCTTGATGGAATCTGTTTGGCTCTTCATCTTCCAGTCGTCCATTAACAGGCAGCTGATTAATTATTGATTAGGTGTTGTGGAGAATCACAACACACAGTTATTAACTGAATTATGAATGGAAGCTGCCATCTGATTGGCTGCAGACTCACTAATGTAGTCATGTGATTGATGCATCATTAATTTGCTGAATGTAGGGATATTGAGACCAAATGAGACCTAATGAGCTGGATGAAGGCCTTAAACGCAGCGTTGGACCTCCTCCATGTTTAAGTCATGTTCAGAGTTTTACCTCCATGAACTGTAGAGGCAGTTCTACCGCAGAACGCCCACAAATCAGGTCCTGGATTAATGACATCATCATCATCAAAGTGTCTACAGTAAAAGGGTCAGAACACAAAGAGTCAGAACCAAGAGAGTCAAAACTCAGGGTCAGAACCCCGAGAGTCAGAATCAGGACCAACTTGACCCAATGAGTCAGAACCCAGAGTCAGAACAAAGAGAGACTGAACTGAGAGGATTAGAATCAGGAATCAGAACCAAGAGTCAGAACAGAAAGAGTCAGGTCCAAGAAAATCAGAACCCCGAAAGTCAGTACCAAGACAGTCATAAAACCAAGAGTCAGAACCCTGAGAATCAGAACAGAAAGAGTCAGGTCCAAGAGAGTCAGAACCCTGAAAGTCAGAACCAAGAGAGTCAGAACTGAGAGAGTCAGTACGAAGAGAGTCAGTCCCAAGACAGTCAGAAAACCAAGAGTCAGAACCTTGAGAGTCAGAACCAAGAGAGTCAGAACCCAGAGAGTCAGAACCAAGAGAGTCATAAAACCAAGAGTCAGAACCCTGAGAGTCAGAACCAAGAGAGTCATAAAACCAAGAGTCAGAACCCTGAGAATCAGAACAGAAAGAGTCAGGTCCAAGAGAGTCAGAACAGAAAGAGTCAGGTCCAAGAGAGTCAGAACCCAGAGAGTCAGAACCAAGAGAGTCAGAACTAAAAGAGTCAGTACGAAGAGAGTCAGTCCCAAGACAGTCAGAGAACCAAGAGTCAGAACCCTGAGAGTCAGAACCAAGAGAGTCATAAAACCAAGAGTCAGAACCCTGAGAATCAGAACAGAAAGAGTCAGGTCCAAGAGAGTCAGAACCCCGAGAGTCAGAACCAAGAGAGTCAGAACTAAGAGAGTCAGTACGAAGAGAGTCAGTCTCAAGACAGTCAGAAAACCAAGAGTCAGAACCCTGAGAGTCAGAACCCAGAGAGTCAGAACCCAGAGTCAGAACCAAGAGAGACTAAACCCAGAGGATTAGAACCAAGAGTCAGAACCAAGAGAGTCAGAACTAAGAGAGTCAGTACGAAGAGAGTCAGTCTCAAGACAGTCAGAAAACCAAGAGTCAGAACCCTGAGAGTCAGAACCAAGAGAGTCAGAACCCAGAGAGTCAGAACCAAGAGAGACTGAACCGAGAGCATTAGAACCAAGACTCAGAACAGAGATAGTTGGATCCAAGAGAGTCAGGACCCTGAGAGTCATATACCCGAGAGTCAGTACCGAGAAAGTCAGAACCCTGAGAGTCAGAACCAAGAGAGACTGAACCCAGAGGATTAGAACCAAGAGAGTCAGAACCCTGAGAGTCAAAACAAAGAGAGTCAGAACCCCGAGAGTCAGAAACCAGAGTCAGAACCAAGAGAGACTGAACCAAGAGGATTAAAACCAAGAGTCAGAACCAAGAGTGTCAGAATCCCAACAGTCAGAACCAAAAGAGTCAGAACCAAGAGTCAGAGCCCAGAGAGTCAGATCCCTGAGAGTCAGAATCAAGACGGTTAGAACCCAGAGACTTAGAACCCCGAGAGTCAGAACCAAAAGAGTTAGAACCAAGAGAGTCTGAGCCTAGAGACTCAGAACCCTGACAGTCAGAATCAAGAGAGTCAAAGCTCCAAGAGTAAGAACCCAGACAGTAGGAATCTCGACCGTCAGAACCAAGAGAGTCAAAGACCAGAGATTCAGAACCTGGAGAGTCAGAATCAAGAGAGTCAAAGCTCAGAGAGTCAGAACCCTGAGAGTCAGAATCAAGAGAGTCAGAACCCTGAGTCAGAATCAAGAGTCAAAAATCCAAGAGTCAGAACCCAGACAGTAGCAACCCCGATAGTCAGAACTAAGAGAGTCAAAGCCCAGAGAGTCAGAACCCCAAGAGTCAGAATCAAGAGAGTCAGAACAAAGAGAGTCAAAACCCCTGAGAGTCAGCACCAAGAGAGTCAGAACCAAGAGAATCAGAACCCCAAGAGTCAGAACCAAGAGAGTCAGAAATGAGAGTCAGTTCCAAGAGAGTCATAACCCCAAGAGTCATAACCCGATAGTCAGAACTAAGGGAGACTGAACCCAGAAGATTAGAAGAACCAAGAGTCAGAACCAACAGAGTCAGAACCAAGAGTCAAATCCCTAAGAGTCAGTACCAAGAGAGTAGGACCCCAATAGTCAGAACTAAGACAATCAGAACCCCGAGAGTCAGAACCCCGAGAGACAGAACTAAGGGAGGCAAAATCAAGAGAATGGAAACCACAGTGTGAGATGAAAGATAATCAGTTAAGAGAATCGAACCCAAAGGAGTTGGCAAAAGGAGAGTCAGACCCAAGAGATCCACAACCAGAGGAATTGGAACCAAGGAAATCGGACAGAAGATTTAGAAACCAAAAATATCAGAACCTACGGAAAAACAGCTGAATCACTACCTTCTGCCACATGATTGGGAGAGAGGGGGAGAGGAAAAGAGAGAGAGATCGGAGAAAAGAGAGAGAGAAGAAAGAGAGAACATAAAGAGTGAGAGGAGAGAGAGAGAGCTGTTTTATTCATGTTGAGCCTCGATCGTCCCATGGAGGTGAAAGACATAAATCTGGGTTTGTCAATAATTCATCAGCCTGAACAGCCGCTGATAATGGAGCACTCTGTGTGTGTGTGTGTGCATGTGTGCGTAGCATGTTTTTAGTGCACATGTGTGTGTGTGTGTGTGTGTGTGCATGTGTACGTAGCATGTTTTTAGTGCACATGTGTGTGTGTGTGTGTGTGTGTGTGTGTGTGTGAGACAACAATAGCCTTTTAGCAGAACATGCTAACTAAAATGTGTCCTGATGTGTTTTTAAACCTGGATGTCTGTTCTGTCACTTCCAGTTTGTTCCGCTCTACTGCTTCCTCACCCTCCACCAACACCATCATCATCATCATCAGTTCACCCTTTCCCATTCGCTGTTTTTTTTTCTTCTAAAGTCTAACAGGAAACACCAATGTTGTTGCCATGGTTACTTCACTGTCATCACGTGAAAGAAGTTCTCACATGTACGGCATGCTGAAGTGACATAATTCATTTTCACGTTTTCATGGTGAAATGCAACGTTCATCGGAATGATGAAGAACCGGGAAAATGTTCCTGTCCCCAGATTAGTACCAGAGCCAGAACCAGAACTGAAAGCAGAACCAGAACGGGAACCAGAACCAGAAATAGAACAAGAAGGAGAGCCAGAACGGAACCAGAAGCAGAGCCATCGAGAACCAGAGTCAGAACCAGAACCAGAGCCAGAGCCAGAGCCAGATCCAGAGCCAAAGCCAGAACAGAACCAGAGCTGGAACTGGAACTGGAACTGGAACTGGAACTGGAACCGGAACCAGAACCAGAGGACTTGGTTCTTGTTTAAGGAAGTCCAACATTCCTGTTCACATTGAGTCCTGCAGGCCAGACAAAGTCCTGCAGTTCAGACCAAGTCATGCAAATCAGATTGAGTCCTTCAGGTCAGACCCTGCAGTTAATAACAATAATAATAATGGATTAGATTTATATCACACTTTTTTTCCTATCCAGGAACTCAAAGCGCTCACAGTAGGTCCATTATTCATTCACTCCTCATTCATACTTGGTGATGGTAAGCTTTGTTTGTGGCCACAGCTGCTCTGGGGCAGACTGACGGAAGCGTGGCTGCCATTTCGCGCCTACGGCCCCTCCCACCACCACCAGAACATTCACACACATTCATACGAGGCAAGGGGGGTTAAGTGTCTTGCCCAAGGACACATCGACATATGGCTGGGGCATCAGGATTCAAATGATCATTGGCCGACCTTCTCTACCACCTGAGCCACTGTCGCCCCAGTTCAGACTGAGTCCTACAGTTCAGACAAAGTCCTGCAGTATAGATCAAGTCCTGCAGTTCGGATTGAGTCCTGGAGGTCAGACCAAGTCCTGCAGTTCAGATCAAGTCTTGCAGTTCGGATTGAGTCCTGCAGGTCAGACAAAGTCCTGCGGTCCACATTAAATCCTACAGGCTAGACCAAGTTCTGCAGTTCAGACCAAGTCCTGCAGTTCAGATTGAGTCCTGCATGCCAGACTGAGTGCTGCAGGTCAGACCAAGTCCTGCAATTCAGACTGAGTCCCGCAGGCCAGACTGAGTTCTACAGGTCAGACCAAGTCCTTCAGGTTAAACCAAGTCCTGCAGCTCAGACGTAGTCCTCCAGTGCAGATTAAGCCCTGCAGGTCAAATATTGTCCTGCATTTCAGACTGAGTCCTGCAGTTCAGATTGAGTCCTGGAGTTAAGACTGATTCCTACAGGTCAGACCAAGTCCTGCTGGTCAGTCCAAGTCCTAAGGTTCAGACCAAGTCCTGCAGTTTAGACTGAGTCCTGCAGTCCAGACCACATCCTACAGTTCAGACCAAGTCCTACAGTTCAGACAAAGTCCTTCAGTTCAGATTGAGTCCTGCAGGTCACACAAAGTCCTGCAGTTTAGATTCAGTTCTACAGGTCACACCGAGTTATGCAGTTCGGACCAAGTCCTGTATTTCAGATTGAGTCCTACAGGGCAGACCAAGTCCTGCAGTTCAGACCAAGTCCTGCAGTTTAGACTGAGTGCTGCAGGCCAGACCACATCCTACAGTTCAGACCAAGTCCTTCAGTTCAGATTGAGTCCTGCAGTTCAGACTGAGTCCTGCAAGTCAAACCAAGTCCTGCAGTTCAGACCAAGTCCTGCAGTTCAGACCAAGTCCTGCAGTTTAGACTGAGTCCTAGAGGCCAGACCACATCCTACAGTTCAGACCAAGTCCTTCAGTTCAGATTGAGTCCTGCAGTTTAGATTCAGTGCTGCAGGTCACACCAAGTTCTGCAGTTCAGACCAAGTCCTGTATTTCAGATTGAGTCCTACAGGTCAAACAAAGTCCTGCTGTTCAGAATGAGTACTGCAGGAATGACCAAGTCCTACAGGTCAAACCAAGTCCTAAAGGTCAGACCGAGTCCTGCAGTTCAGATTGAGTCCTACAGGTCAGACCAAGTCCTGCAGTTCACACTGAGTCCTACAGGTCAGACCAAGTCCTGCAGATCAAACCAAGTCCTGCAGTTCAGAATGAGTCCTACAGGTCAGACCCTGCAGACCAGACAGAGTGCTGCAGGTCAGACCAAGTCCTGCAGTTCAGACCGAGTCCTGTATTTCTGAATGAGTCCGGCAGGTCAGACCAAGTCCTGCAGTTCAGATTGAGTCCTGCAGGTCAAACCAAGTCCTCCAGTTCAGACTGAGTTTTGCAATTTACACTTACTCCTGCAGTTTAGACTGAGTACTACAGGTCAGACTGAGTCCTTCAGGTCAGAGTCCTGCAGTTCAGACAAAGTCCTGCAGTTCAGACTGAGTTTTGCAGTTCATGCTGAGTCCTTCAGGTCAGACTGAGTCATGCAGGTCAGACCGAGTCCTGCAGTCCAGACCAGGTCCTGCAGTTCAGATTGAGTCCTGCAGTTCAGACTGAGTCCTGCAGTTCAGACTCAGTCCTGCAGGCCAGACCACATTCTACAGTTCAGACCAAGTCCTGCAGTTCAGACTGAGTTCCGCATGTCAGACCAAGTCCTTCAGTTCAGATTGAGTCCTGCAGTTCAGACCGAGTCCTGCAGGTCATACCAAGTCCTGCAGGTCAGACCAAGTCCTTCAGTTCAGATTTAGACCTAAAGGTCAGATTAATTCCTGCAGTTAAGACTGAGTCCTGCAGTTCAGATTGAAACCTACAGATCAGACCAAGTTCTGCAGTTAAGATTGAGTCCTGCAGGTCAGACCAAGTCCTGCAGTGCAGACCAAGTTCTGCAGTTCAGACTAAGTCCTGAAGCTCAGACTGAGTCCTATGGTCAGACAATGTCCTGAAATTCAGATTAAGTCATGCAGTGCAGATTGAGTCCTGCAGTTCTGATTGAAATCTACAGGTCAGACCAAGTTCTGCAGTTAAGATTGAGTCCTGCAGTTCAGACCAAGTTCTGCAGTTCAGACTAAGTCCTGAAGTTCAGACTGAGTCCTACATGTCAGACAAAGTCCTGCAGTTCAGATTGAGTCCTGCAGTTGAGACCCAGTCCTGCATGTCAGACCAAGTCCTGCAGTTCACACTGAGTCCTACAGGTCAGACCAAGTCCTGCAGATCAAACCAAGTCCTACAGTTCAGACCAAGTCCTGCAGTTCAGAATAAGTCCTACAGGTCAGACCCTGCAGACCAGACAGAGTGCTGCAGGTCAGACCGAGTCCTGCAGTTCAGACCGAGTCCTGTATTTATGATTGAGTCCGGCAGGTCAGACCAAGTCCTGCAGTTCAGATTGAGTCCTGCAGGTCAAACCAAGTCCTCCAGTTCAGACTGAGTTTTGCAATTTACGCTTAGTCCTGCAGTTTAGACTGAGTACTACAGGTCAGACTGAGTCCTTCAGGTCAGAGTCCTGCAGTTCAGACTGAGTTTTGCAGTTCATGCTGAGTCCTTCAGGTCAGACTGAGTCCTGCAGGTCAGAGCGAGTCCTGCAGTCCAGACCAAGTCCTGCAGCTCAGAATGAGTCCTGCAGTTAAGAATAAGTCCTGAAGTTCAGACTGAGTCCTACAGGTCAGGCAAAGTCCTGCAATTCAGATTAAGTCGTGCAGTTCAGATTGAGTCCTGCAGTTGAAACCGAGTCCTGCATGTCAGACCAAGTCCTGCAGTTCACACTGAGTCCTACAGGTCAGACTAAGTCCTGCAGATCAAACCAAATCCTACAGGTCAGACCAAGTCCTGCAGTTCAGAATGAGTCCTACAGGTCAGACCCTGCAGTCCAGACAGAGTGCTGCAGGTCAAACATAGTCCTGCAGGTCAGACCAAGTCCTGCAGTTGAGACCAAGTCCTGCAGTTCAGATTGAGTCCTGCAGGTCAAACCAAGTCCTCCAGTTCAGACTGAGTTGTGCAATTTACGCTTAGTCCTGCAGTTTAGACTGAGTACTACAGGTCAGACTGAGTCCCTCAGGTCAGAGTCCTGCAGTTCAGACAAAGTCCTGCAGTTCAGACCGAGTCCTGCAGTCCAGACCAAATACTGCAGTTCAGAATGAGTCCTGCAATTCAGATTGAGTTCTACAGGTCAGACCAAGTTTTGCAGTTAAGATTAAGTCCTGCAGGTCAGACCAAGTCCTGCAGTTCAGACCACATTCTGCAGTTCAGACTAAGTCCTGAAGTTCAGACTGAGTCCTACAGGACAGACAAAGTCCTGCAATTCAGATTAAGTCCTGCAGTTCAGATTGAGCCCTGCAGTTTAGACCGAGTCCTGTATTTCAGATTGAGTCCTACAGGTCAAACCAAGTCCTACAGGTCAGACCAAGTCCTGCAGTTAAGACAAAGTCATGCAGTTCAGACTGAGTCCTGCAGGCCAGACTGAGTGCTGCAGGACTCTGTCCAAGTCCTTCAGGAGATACTGAGACCTGCAATTCAGACAGAGTCCTGCAGGTCAGAGGAAGTCCTGCAGATCAGACTGCAGAGGAGACGGTGGAGGAGGCCAGCGTCCGTCAGACTGCAGATTTCAGGATATTTCTTCTATAATTTGAGCTGTCAGACATTCGGCTGTCCACGTCTCCTCCCCTGCTCCACACCTCCTCCCCTGCTCCTCTCCTCACTGGGTCATTTGTCATGGAGGAAATCAGAGCTCAAATCTTCCACGGCGGTAATATCTCTGTCATTCACTCTCCTCCCTCCTCAACCGTCCCCCTGCTCATCTCTGCGTGATGCTATCTGAGGAGAGGAGGTGACAGTCTATCACAGCACCTCCTCGCTGCTCCCTCGATAACACTCCACTGCTTATAATGTTAAGAAGATGATAAGAAATAATAGTCTTTCTCCTTTTCATGTTGGAGTGGAGAGCCGGCCGAGTGCCGACATCCATCACCTGCTATTTATCAGCCGGGAGCAGCAGAAGTTTCAGAAGTGAGGAGGAAAATAATAACTGAGCTGCAGGAGCAATCATCAGATAGATGCTGGAAGTTATTAGATCCCAGCTGCACTTCCCATTTATCTGCTGACGGAGGACCGGGTCCAGGAGCCAGGTGGACCACAGTCCCGCAGGGTCCTGCAGGGTCCTGCAAGACCAGGAGCCAGGTGGACCACAGTCCCGCAGGGTCCTGCAGGGTCCTGCAAGACCAGGAGCCAGGTGGACCACAGTCCTGCAGGGTCCGGTGGTGGACTGCGACCCTGCTGCAGGAGACGGATGCAGCAGCCAGGTGGAGAGTTGGGCTGAGGAGCTGGGGGTCGAGCATGTGACTAGTGTGAGGAAGGGGCTCCGAGTTACAGGACGGTTAAAGGGTAGTTACGTGAACGAATGATGGTGACACTGCACTGGGTGATCCTCCTGATGGTTCTTCCACATGTTTGCTCTCTTCTCTCTGTGTGCCATGAGTAAGGTGAGGGTGGGCATTCTAAACATCAATGGTGGGAGGGGTCAGCAGAGGAGGGCAGTTTTTTCAGATCTGGTTTCACAGAAAGGGTTAAATGTGGTTTTCTTACAGGAGACCCAGAGTGATAAAGACAGTGAGGTGGACTGGGGGCTGTGGTGGAAGGGTCGGTGTGTTTTATCTCATGGTACAAACTTCTGGGCTGGTGTAGCCCGTCTTTTCTCTCCAGGACCAGATGTCAGCATCACATCTACCACAGAGTTAGTGGCGGGCAGGGCTCTGGTGGTTCGGGCAGACTTGCAGGGCATCCCTTTCTGCTTCCTGAATGTCTGGACTGGAACTGCACCGCGGAGTTCACGTTGGACCGGGTTGGGCTGGAGCCTCACATGAAGTCATCAACCACCCTGGCCCACGTTACCTCTGAGTGTGATGTTGTGGATGCGTGGAGGGTTAAACACCCCCCAGGTGAAGCAGTACGCATGGGTCAGAGTGGTGGGCGGGAACATGAGCGCAGCCAGGTTAGACCGGGTTTACCTGACTGGCAGGTTTTGTACCAGACTGCTGAGCAGCCATATTTACCCGGTAGGTTTCACTGACCATCACTTAGTTACTGTAGCTGTTCTCCTCTCACAGACCAGCAGGTGTAGCTCGTACTGGCACTTTAACATGAACCTGCTTCAGGATAACAGTTTCTGTCAGAAGTTTGAGGATTTTGGGTCAATCTGGAAAGAGAGAGTTTGGATGTGTGAGTCAGTGGTGGGAAGTAGGGAAAGCGCATGTCCGAGCCCTCTGTCAGCAGTCCACCGGTCATTCCACCGTCAGAGTGAAAGCGGTGATCCAGGGTCTACGTAGAAGAAGAGATCAGTGAGTTGGAGAGCAGGTCATCCCCTCATAGGCTGCAGCAGAAGAAGCAGGAGCTGAACTCTTCTCTGAGGGGGAGAGCCAAAGGGGCCTTGGTTAGGGCCAGGTTTACTAGCCTGGTCCACCAGCCTGACCATGTATGAGATGCACGGCAGGTCAGTCTGGTTCCTCCAATGGGTATAAAACTGAGCGGACCAATCACAGCGCAGCAGTAGAATCATTAACAGATGAACGTTAAACTCCTCCGACGTCTCCACCGCTGTTTCTGCTCTGTTTTGGTGCGTAACTAACAGCTTCCGGGTCATAGTCACATGACGTGCGACACAAACGCTTCCTCATATTAGTAGTTCAGCAATAAACAACGCTGACATGTAACAGAGTATTTATGATAATAAAACCAAACGTTCTACGTTAATATACACAAGAAAACTACATTAAATAGAGAGAAAAACAACATGTAAACACTGACTTCCAGCGTCGCCATAGCAACATAACAACAGAATGCTGAACTACGCTGAAGCCCGCCAGCTGTAGTCAAGTCCGTGTTACTCTGATTGGTTCTCTCCGGTCCACTTTGCTCCGGTTAGTCCCGCCTCTCGTCTCGCATTGGAACCCAGGCTGTCCTGCTGGGTGTCTCATACATGGCGTTGGTCGGGCTGGTGGACCAGGCTACAGGTTTACTAGTGTCAGAGACATGGACGCTCCCACTTCCACCGTCTTTGACCTGGAGAAGTCGGTCTCTCAGGCCAAGCAGATGGTGTGTCTTCGCCTTCCTGATGGTACGGTGACGACTGACCGGGCTGCCATGAGGCGGCATGCCGTGGACTTCTACAGCGACCTCTACAGGAGGGGGGGACTGTGACCTCCGGTGCATGGACGAGCTGCTGCAGGGGCTTCCACAGCTGGGCCCTGAGGACAGGGCTGTCCTGGGCGGCATGCCGTGGACTTCTACAGTGACCTCTACAGAAGGGGGGACTGTGACCTCCGGTGTATGGGCGAACTGCTGCAGGGGCTTCCACAGCTGAGTCCTGAGGACAGGGCGGTCCTGGATGCTGGGGTCTCCTTGGATGAACTGACTGCTGCTGTGGGTCAGATGGCGTCTGGTCGTGCTCCTGGTCTGGACGGGCTGCCGGTGGACTTTTACAAGCACTTCTGGAGGTGTCTTGGCGTGGACCTATGGGAGGTGCTGCAGGAATGTTCCCGCTCTGCTCTGCTGCCGGTCTTCAGCAGGCATGCAGTTCTCTCCCTCTTGCCGAAGAAGGGGGACTTGGCTCTGCTTCAGAACTGGAGGCCCGTGGCGCTGTTATGCACAGACTATAAACTCTTTTCAAAGGTGCTGGCCAACAGACTGAAGCACGTTTTAGAGTCCATCGTCCAGGGGGACCAGTCCTACTGTGTACCGGGTAGATCCATCATGGACAACTTGTTTCTGATGAGAGACTTACTGGACGTTTGCAAGCTGTACGGTGTTGATGTCGGTATTATTTCCTTGGATCAGGAAAAAGCCTGTGACAGGGTGGACCATGTTTATCTTGTTTCTGTTTTAAGAGCTTTTGGTTTGGGGGGAGGGGTTTATTGCACAGGTGAGGTTGCTGTATAAAGACGCGTTTTGTCTGCTGAAGGTGGGGGGTGGGTTGAGCTGTCCAGTGTCCTTTCAGGGAGGGATTAGGCAGGGCTGCCCTATCTCTGGGATTTTATATTCTATAACCATTGAGCCCCTTCTGGCTAGGATAAGAGCGAGGCTGTCTGGGCTGATGCTGCCAGGGATGCCTCAGCGGCCTCCTCTGGTAGTATCCGCCTATGCAGATGACATCACCATCATGGTGCGGGGTCAGGGGGGCGTGGAGTTGCTGATGACATCACCATCATGGAGCAGGGTCAGGGGGGCGTGAAGTTGCTGATGACATCACCATCATGGAGCAGGATCAGGGGGGCGTGAAGTTGCTGATGACAACACCATCATGGAGCAGGATCAGGGGGGCGTGGAGTTGCTGATGACATCACCATCATGGAGCAGGATCAGGGGGGCGTGGAGTTGCTGATGACATCACCATCATGGAGCAGGATCAGGGGGGCGTGGAGTTGCTGATGACATCACCATCATGGAGCAGGCTCAGGGGGGCGTGGAGTTGCTGATGACATCACCATCATGGAGCAGGATCAGGGGGTGTGGAGCTGCTGATGACATCACCATCATGGAGCAGGATCAGGGGGGTGTGGAGCTGCTGATGACATCACCATCATGGTGCAGGATCAGGGGGGCGTGGAGTTGCTGATGACATCACCATCATGGTGCAGGATCAGGGGGGCGTGGAGTTGCTGATGACATCACCATCATGGGGGGGGGTTCTGTGTTCAGTTGTAAGGAACTCCTTGGTGCTGCATGTCTGCTTGGTGCAAGCAGATGTTTCGGGTGTCTGTAGTTTGTAATGGTGAATGGTGGAGCTGCTGTTTCCATCTGGCTTGTTTTTGTTTGGTTTGGTTTTGTTTATTTATTTGTCTATTTTTGTTCTTTTCTTTCTTTGTATTGAAGTAGATTAGTGGTTGGTTTAATAAAGGTCCTTTTAAAATGCTTTCTTTCTTTCTTTCTTTCTTTCTTTCTTTCTTTCTTTCTTTCTTTCTTTCTTTCTTTCTTTCTTTCTTTCTTTCTTTCTTTCTCTTTTCTCTCTCTCTTTCTCTTCTCTCTCTCTCTCTCTCTCTCTCTCTCTCTCTCTCTCTCTCTCTCAGTGGTTTCCAGCTCCGGTCCTCAGGACCTGCTGTCCTGCATGTCTTCATGTCCTCCTGCTCCAACTCCTGAATCAGATCCATGGACGTCCTCACCGTCGTCTCTGCAGCCCGTTAACGAGCCGTTCACCTGATTCAAGTGTTGGAATTAAAGCTGATGGACAGTGGACGTCCTGAGGACCGGAGCCTGGAAACACCCGAGTAATGTGTCTACTTGTCCTCCTCTCCATCTTCCTGTCTTCTTGTCTTCTCCATCTTCCCGTCTTCTTGTCTTCTCCGTCTTCCCATCTACTTGTCTTCTCCGTCTTCCCGTCTTCTTGTCTTCTCCGTCTTCCCGTCTTCTTGTCTTCTCCGTCTTCCCGTCTACTTGTCTTCTCCATCTTCCCATTTTCTTGTCTTCTCTGTCTTCCCGTCTTCTTGTCTTCTCCATCTTCCCGTCTTCTTGTCTTCTCCGTCTTCCCGTCTTCTTGTCTTCTCCATCTTCCCGTCTTCTTGTCTTCTCCGTCTTCCCGTCTACTTGTCTTCTCCGTCTTCCTGTCTTCTTATCTTCTCCGTCTTCCCGTCTACTTGTCTTCTCCATCTTCCCGTTTTCTTGTCTTCTCCGTCTTCTTGTCTTCTCCATCTTCCCGTCTTCTTGTCTTCTCCGTCTTCCCGTCTACTTGTCTTCTCCATCTTACCGTTTTCTTGTCTTCTCCGTCTTCCCGTCTTCTTGTCTTCTCCATCTTCCCGTCTTCTTGTCTTCTCCATCTTCCCGTCTTCTTGTCTTCTCCATCTTCCCGTCTTCCTGTCTCTGTCGCTGCAGGTTTTCCGTCCTCCAACCAGCATCATTCCCGTCCCTGCGTCTCTTGCTGCTTGTGAAACCTGGTTTGTGGGTCAACGTTAAACTGCGTCTCTGATTGACCGAGTGTCTCCATAATGTCCAGATTCATAATTCATCTGTTGACATGACAGCTGATCATTTATTCAACACACACACAGACTTTTAAAAGCAGACGTCTTTTAGCTTCGCTGCATCAAACCATCAATTATTTACCTGAGCACGTGTACGTTTGCATGTGCGGGTGTGTGTGTGTGTGTGTGTGTGTGATGTGTGTGTGCGTGTGCGTGTGTGATTTGTGTGTGTGTGTGTGTGTGCGTGTGTGATGTGTGTGTGTGTGTGTGTGCGTGTGATGTGTGTGTGTGTGTGTGTGTGTGTGATGTTTGTGTGTGTGCGTGTGTGTGTGTGTGTGTGATGTGTGTGTGTGTGTGTGTGTGTGTGTGTGTGTGATGTGTGTGTGTGTGCGTCTGTGATGTGTGTGTGTGTGATGTGTGTGATATGTGTGTGTGTGTGTGTGATGTGTGTGTGGTGTGTGTGTGTGCGTGTGTGTGTGTGTGTGTGTGTGTGTGTGTGTGTGTGTGTGTGTGTGTGTGTGTGTGATGTGTGTGTGTGTGTGTGTGTGTAAACAGGGATGAAACATTATCTTGATGCTGCTACATCCTGTTAGCGTGCTGCCGACAAACCGCACACGCTCCGTGTGAGTAAACACGTGTGACCTCGTTAAGCCTCGTTAGCGCTCCGGGTCGATCAGCTTTGTTTGCTGGTAATTAGTTTGTTTTGTCTCTTTGTTTGTCTTGTTTTTCGTTTAATCAACAAACATGGCCGCTCTCTGGGGACGTCCTCTCCTGCTGGTCGTCACGGCAACATGGCGGCTCGGTGAAGCACTCGGCCGATTGATCCCCAGCCTGACTTTATCTCTGAGCATCAGTCCAGTTGGAGAGGAACTGGTTGGGATGGAGGTGTACTGGGGGGTCATGTTTCCATTAAAAAAAAAAAAATCAGAATTCTCAGCAGATTCTCCTGACTGCTCACAAACCCATTTACTGGTAATAATATGTCACTAACTAGACATAACTGGATATTTGCTGGATATAACTAGTCATTACTGGTCATTTGATGGTTGTAACTCGTCATAACTGGTCATTTGCTGGTTATAAATAGTTATACTTGGTTATTTTTGGGTTATAACTAGTCATAACTGGTTATTTGCTTGTTATAAATAGTTGTAACTGTTTTTTCTTTGGTTATAACTAGTCATAACTGGTTTCTTTGCTTGTTACAACTATTTATAACAAGCAAATAACCAGTTATGACTAGTTATAACCAAAGAAAAAAACAGTTACAACTATTTATAACTGTTTTTTCTTTGGTTATAACTAGTCATATCTGGTTATTTGCTTGTTATAAATAGTTGTAACTGTTTTTTCTTTGGTTATAACTAGTCATAACTGGTTATTTGGTGGTCTTAACTCGTCATAACTGGTCATTTGCTGGTTATAAATAGTTATAATTGGTTATTTTTGGGTTATAACTAGTCATAACTGGTTATTTGCTTGTTATAAATAGTTGTAACTGTTTTTTCTTTGGTTATAACTAGTCATAACTGGTTATTTGCTTGTTACAACTATTTATAACAAGCAAATAACCAGTTATGACTAGCTATAACCAAAGAAAAAACAGTTACAACTATTTATAACTGTTTTTTCTTTAGCTATAACTAGTCATAACTGGTTATTTGCTGGTTATAACTGGTCAGGAGCTGTGACTTACTTCACATGTACATTATTGCAGTAACTAGCAGCCCTAACCCGGTAGCATGGTAAAAACCTGGTCCCTGGCTGAAAGCTGTGCAGCGGGTACCATGAGAAACCACAGAAACAAGAACGTACCTGTTCAGTAACATGAACAGTTACGTCGTTGTTTCATGAACGTGACCTTGGCCGAAGGTCGGAGTCGGGGACGTTCTCAGAGCTCCGGGTGTCCGTCTCACATTTCCTACACCAGCAACGCAGGACCTGAAGCAGCTGCAGCTCCTTCCCCCCGTTGAGTCGGGTCAAGCGGGCTAAACGATTCCATCCAGTCACTAACGAGGAAACGGCCGTCTCTGTTACAGATGCTGTAAACGATCTGATTGGCTGATAGCAGGAGGGGAACTGGGTCCCACACAGGCAGAGCAGGCTTGTGCTCCAGATCCATACGGGCCGATCGATCGGCCCGGTATTGATCATCAGTAATGGAGAGCATCAGTCTGGAGGACGGAGCGTCTCAGCCGTCGTTAAACAGCAGCTTTGAGACAACTTTGTCTTTATCTGCTGGAATGTTCTACATGTTCTACTGAGATCTCTGGTTCTAACGTCAGTGGTTCCTGCAGCAGAGGAGGACTTCATGATGAAGATGTCTCTGACTGACGCCACGATGTTAAGCTTGTTCCAGACGCCACGAGAAGCGAGAACCTCGTTCTTATCTGTGAGGCTGCAAGAACAAGAAAAAAGTTTGTTTTTTCATCAAGTCATTTATACACAAGAAGCTCTGCAACAGGGCGCACGCGGGAGGGGGGGGGGGGCTGTTTTCACCCAGTGATTATACATGTACAGTAAACTTGGTCCGTGGCAGGACAGAGTTGAGCACGTGGTGGTGTTCGTGTATGTAAATGCCACGGGTGTAGTTCGTACTTTCTCACCACCTCCATCAGCTGTTTGTTGAAACTCTCCGTTCAACGTCGCATCTGCAGAAATGAGGTCACATCTCTGCTTCAAGCATTAGCCCCGCCCACCTCAAATGTCCGACCAATCACACAACACTTCTCAGAGCTCCCAGAGAAGAAAGTTCTGCTCGGCCGAGGGGTCGAGAACAAGCCGCAAGCCATCCTCAAACACGTCCTCAAACACGTCTTCTAACACGTCCTCTAACATGTCCACAAGAACGAGAAGAAAGTTCTCGATTCTCATGAAGTATGTAGCAGCCTGTAGAAGCCGAGGAGTAACAGCTGAAAGGTCAGAGGTCAGAGGACACTGCTGGAGACATGTCCAGATGAATGACAGGGGACGCTGCTGGAGACATGTCCAGATGAAGGTCAGAGGACGCGGCTGGAGACATGTCCAGATGAAGAACAGAGGACGCTGCTGGAGACATGTCCAGATGAAGAACAGAGGGCACTGCTGGAGACATGTCCAGATGAAGAACAGAGGACGCTGCTGGAGACATGTCCAGATGAAGAACAGAGGACACTGCTGGAGACATGTCCAGATGAATGACAGGGGACGCTGCTGGAGACATGTCCAGATGAAGGTCAGAGGACGCGGCTGGAGACATGTCCAGATGAAGAACAGAGGACACTGCTGGAGACATGTCCAGATGAAGGACAGAGGACACTGCTGGAGACATGTCCAGATGAATGACAGGGGACGCTGCTGGAGACATGTCCAGATGAAGGTCAGAGGACGCGGCTGGAGACATGTCCAGATGAAGAACAGAGGACGCTGCTGGAGACATGTCCAGATGAAGAACAGAGGACACTGCTGGAGACATGTCCAGATGAAGAACAGAGGACGCTGCTGGAGACATGTCCAGATGAAGAACAGAGGACACTGCTGGAGACATGTCCAGATGAAGAACAGAGGACGCTGCTGGAGACATGTCCAGATGAAGAACAGAGGACACTGCTGGAGACATGTCCAGATGAAGAACAGAGGACGCTGCTGGAGACATGTCCAGATGAAGAACAGAGGACACTGCTGGAGACATGTCCAGATGAAGAACAGAGGACGCTGCTGGAGACATGTCCAGATGAATGACAGGGGACGCTGCTGGAGACATGTCCAGATGAAGAACAGAGGATGCGGCTGGAGACATGTCCAGATGAAGAACAGAGGACGCTGCTGGAGACATGTCCAGATGAATGACAGGGGACGCTGCTGGAGACATGTCCAGATGAAGAACAGAGGACGCGGCTGGAGACATGTCCAGATGAAGAACAGAGGACGCTGCTGGAGACATGTCCAGATGAAGAACAGAGGACGCGGCTGGAGACATGTCCAGATGAAGAACAGAGGACACTGCTGGAGACATGTCCAGATGAAGAACAGAGGACGCTGCTGGAGACATGTCCAGATGAAGAACAGAGGACACTGCTGGAGACATGTCCAGATGAAGAACAGAGGACGCTGCTGGAGACATGTCCAGATGAAGAACAGAGGACACTGCTGGAGACATGTCCAGATGAATGACAGGGGACGCGGCTGGAGACATGTCCAGATGAAGGATTCTCCAGATCCCTTTCCTTTGTCAGAGCCAGTTTTTCAGCAGCCTAGACGGAGGTATCACCGGGTCCCTACATGATCCAGTGTACGTTCGTCCCAGTGTACGTTCGTCACTGCGCACGTTCGTCCCTGTGTACGTTCATGCCAGCGTAAGTTCGTCCCTGCGCACGTTCGTCCCTGCGCACATTCGTGCCAGCGTACATTTGTCCCTGTGTACTTTCGTCCCTGCGCACGTTCGTCCCTGCGCACGTTCGTGCCAGCGTACATTCGTCCCTGCACACGTTCGTCCCTGCGCACATTCGTGCCAGCGTACATTTGTCCCTGTGTACTTTCGTCCCTGCGCACGTTCGTCCCTGCGCACATTCGTGCCAGCGTACATTCATCCCTGCGCACGTTCGTCCTTGCGCATGTTCGTCCCTGCGTACGTTCGTGCCAGCGTACATTTGTTCCTGTGAACGTTCGTCCCTGAGCACGTTCGTCCCTGCGCACGTTCGTCCCTGCGCACTTTCGTGCCAGCGTACATTCGTCCCTGTGTACGTTCGTCCCTGTGCACGTTTGTGCCAGCATACATTCGTCCCTGCGTACGTTCGTCCCTGCGCACGTTTGTGCCAGCATACATTCGTCCCTGCGTACGTTCGTCCCTGCGCAGGTTTATGCCAGCATACATTCGTCCCTGCGCACGTTCGTGCCAGCGTACATAAGTCCCTGCGTACGTTCGTCCCTGCGCACGTTTGTGCCAGCATACATTCGTCCCTGCGTGCATTCGTCCCTGCGCCGATTGTGCCAGCATACATTCGTCCCTGCGTACGTTCGTCCCTGCGCACATTTGTGCCAGCATACATTCGTCCCTGCGTACGTTTGTGCCAGCATACATTCGTCCCTGCGTACGTTCGTCCCTGCGCACGTTTGTGCCAGCATACATTCGTCCTTGCGTACGTTCGTCCCTGCGCACGTTTGTGCCAGCATACATTCGTCCCTGCGTGCGTTCGTCCCTGCGTACGTTCGTCCCTGCGCACGTTTTTGCCAGCATACATTTGTCCCTGCGTACGTTCGTCCTGCGCACGTTTGTGCCAGCATACATTCGTCCCTGCGTATGTTTGTCCCTGCGCACGTTTGTGCCAGCATACATTCGTCCCTGCGTACGTTCGTCCCTGCACACGTTTGTGCCAGCATACATTCGTCCCTGCGTACGTTTGTCCCTGCGCACGTTTGTGCCAGCATACATTCGTCCCTGCGTACGTTCGTCCCTGCGCATGCTTGCAGACACATTCACACTGTGATGCATCTGCTGTGCAGAATGGTGAACACACTTTGGGCCAATCCCAGTTCCATTCCTAACCCTCAATCTTAAACGCCTTATAAACCAGGTGTCCTGGGCTACGTTGTGACTTAGAAATGGGACATCCCTTAAATGCAGATACGTCTTCAAACCGTGGGTGGCAGCATTACACCAAAGCGGCGTTCAGTCTGTCAATTTAGAAGAAGAAGAAGAAGAAGCAGCATCTACTTTATTTCTACGTATCTGCACTGTAACCGTGTCTGTTTCATCATCAGCATCACTGACGGCTCCTTCAGCTCCGTGTTTCTGAAACTGTCGCTGTCTGTCTGTCCGTTATTCCTTCTGTCAGAGTTATCAGACATTATTCTGCATAAATACCACCAGCATGGACACATTCAGCTGTCACCGCATACCACGGTTATTGGAAGGTAAACAGCAGCTAGAACTATGGTTTGCTAGTTAGTTTGAGATTTAGGATTAAAACAGGAACTAGAATTCACCCTTTGATCGCCATGACGACGCAGTCATCCACAGCTGAACACGACGACAACATCAGGTCTCCAACTCCACTTTATCTATACAAAGCTCTAAAAACATCACAGTTGACCGAACTGCTTCAAAACTGGACAGAAGAAATGAAACACGAATTACAGGATAAAAATATGTAATAGAGAGAGTTCAAGTAAAAAGACAATCACAAAGAAAACATCTGAGCCAGTGAAAAGAAGTGCGTTTGAAGTAAGGACTCAAAAACAGCAAGTGAGGAGGCCTCCTGGACCCGAGGTGGGACTGGTTCCAGTCCTGGTGCAGAAGACTCGGCCCCCTCTGAGTTTCCTCCTGGTTCCGGGACAGTTAGACGTGACCGGTCAGCTGACCCGAGGTGGGACTGGTTCCAGTCCTGGTGCAGAAGACTCGGTCCGTTCTGAGTTTCCTCCTGGTTCCGGGACGGTTAGACGTGACCGGTCAGCTGACCCAAGGTGGGACTGGTTCCAGTCCTGGTGCAGAAGATTCCTCCTGGTTCCGGGATTAGACGTGACCGGTCAGCTGACCCGAGGGGCACGGTCCCCTCCCC
This sequence comes from Atherinomorus stipes, assembly GCA_023101725.1. NCBI lineage: Eukaryota > Metazoa > Chordata > Actinopteri > Atheriniformes > Atherinidae > Atherinomorus > Atherinomorus stipes. Next base: position 74,370 of record JALJCO010004024.1, on the reverse strand, counting down.
GGACCAGAAGACTCGGCCCCCTCTGAGTTTCCTCCTGGTTCCGGGACGGTTAGACGTGACCGGTCAGCTGACCCGAGGTGGGACTGGTTCCAGTCCTGGTGCAGAAGATTCCTCCTGGTTCCGGGACGGTTAGACGTGACCGGTCAGCTGACCCGAGGTGGGACTGGTTCCAGTCCTGGTGCAGAAGATTCCTCCTTGTTCCGGGACGGATAGACGTGACCGGTCAGCTGACCTGAGGGGGCGTGAAGGAGTGTATGGATGAATAAGTGGGGTGAGGTCATGGAGGCGCTGTACCCTCGTATCGTGTCTTTAGTGTTGGCGGGTCAAATTTGACCCAGGATCTAACTTTACCTAAAATACTCAAAAAACAAGATTAATAATCCGTTATTGTTTTTCACCTCAAAGTTAACTCAGTGTGTGTTCATGTCCACCTAAATAGTTTTAAAAGTTACATTTTTTGGGCCACATAGAGCTTTTATCTCATATTACACAGCTCGTTATGTTACCATTGGGGATGACAATGGTCAAGATTATTATGAGTCTACAATATTGTTCTTATAGTACAACAACCTCAAAAATAGTCTGATTCTTTTTCTTAATGTAAAATTAATAACAATAGTGACATATGTGGTGTTTCGGGTCAAAAATGACACATACAGATTTATATTTGGGAAAAAGGTAAAAAAAAAAAACCCAGTCATTTCTTTTCATAAAACCAACTTTATCTTACTCAGGATAGGATGTGAAAATTGAGAATAATCTTAGATTGACATTTGTAAAAGTATTACTTTGTCTGTGTGTTTACATGTGTTTACAATTTTTTGAATGTCCTGTCCTGCCGGCTTTGAGGCGTTTCTGGTCCACCATCCGGCGGCTCAGGAGGGGGAAGCAGTGCACCGTCCACACTGTGTACAGTGGGGATGGGGGGCTGCTGACCTCGACTCGGGACGTCGTGGGTCGGTGGAAGGAATACTTTGAAGACCTCCTCAATCCCACCAACACGTCTTCCGAGGAGGAAGCAGAGTTTGGGGACTCATGGGTGGTGGACTCTTCGATCACCGGGGCTGAGGTCGCCGAGGTATTCAAAAAGCTCCTCGGTGGCCCCTGGGGTGGATGAGATCCGCCCAGAGTTTCTTAAGGCTCTGGATGCTGGGGGGCTGTCTTGGCTGACACGCCTCTGCAGCATCGCGTGGACATCGGGGGCAGTACCTCTGGACTGGCAGACTGGGGTGGTGGTCCCCCTCTTCAAAAAGGGGGATCAGAGGGTGTGTTCCAATTTCAGGGGGGTCACACTTCTCAGCCTCCCTGGTAAAGTCTATTCAGGGGTCCTGGAGAGGAGGGTCCGTCGGATAGTGGAACCTCGGATTGAGGAGGAGCAGTGTGGTTCTGGTCCTGGTCGTGGAACAGTGGACCAGCTCTACACCCTCTTCAGGATCCTGGAGGGGGCATGGGAGTTCTCCAACCAGTCTACATGTGCTTTGTGGACTTGGAGAGGGCGTTCGATCGTGTCCCCCGGGATTCCTGTGGGGGGTGCTCCGGGAGTACGGAGTGCCGGACCCCCTTGTTCCAGCTGTCCGGTCCCTGTACGACCGGTGCCAGAGCTTGGTCCGCATTTCCGGCTGTAGGTCGGATCCATTCCCGGTGAGAGTTGGACTCCGCCAAGGCTGCCCTTTATCGCCGATCCTGTTCATAACCTTTATGGACAGGATTTCTAGTCCAGCCGAGGTGGTGAGGGGATCCGGTTTGGTGGCCTCAGGATCGGGTCTCTGCTGTTTGCAGATGACGTGGTTCTGTTGGCGTCATCGGGCCGTGATCTCCAGCTCTCGCTGGGGCGATTTGCAGCCGAGTGTGAAGCAGCCGGGATGAGAATCAGCACCTCCAAATCCGAGACCATGGTCTTAGCCCGGGAAAAGGGGGGAGTGTCCTCTCCAGGTCGGGGGGAGGCCCTGCCCCAGTTGGAGGAGTTCAAGTATCTCTGGTCTTGCTCATGAGTGAGGGAAGGATGGACGGGAGATGGACAGACGGATCGGTGCAGCGTCTGCAGTGATGAAGACTCTGCATCGGTCCGTCGTGGTGAAGAAGAAGCTGAAGATCCATCTACGGCCCCCCCCTCACCTATGGCCATGAGCTGTTGGTCATGACCGAAAGAACGAGATCACGGGTACAAGCGGCCGAAATGAGTTTCCTCTGCAGGGGGGCCGGGCTCTCCCTTAGAGATGGGGGGAGGAGCTCGGTCATCCGGGAGGGGCTCAAAGTAGAGCCGCTGCTCCTCCGTATAGAGAGGAGCCAGATGAGGAGGCTCGGGCATCTGGTCAGGATGCCTCCTGGATGCCTCCCTGGTGAGGTGATCCAGGCACGTCCCACTGGGACCAGACCCTGGGGGAAACCCAGGACACGCTGGAGGGACTACGTCTCCCGGCTGGCCTGGGAACGCCTCGGGATCCCCCCGGATGAGCTGGCGGCTGTGGCCGGGGTGAGGGAAGTCTGGGCTTCCCTGCTTAGGCAGCTGCCTCCACGACCTGATCCCGGATAGGTGGAAGAAGACGGTACGGTGAATGTCCTGTCCATGTCCTTGAATTTTGTTGTGTTAAAACAGTTGTTTCTGAGGATGTCATGAAATTTTGTTCCAATAAAAAAAAATGTAAATGGAACTTTTTACATCTCTAAAGTTGAAAACAAGTCAAAAATTACCTGAACACTATATAAGGGTTAAAAACAAATGAAAGAATTTTAAAAACGAATGGGAAGCCAAGACCAGAGGAATGCGCTCTCATTTTTTAGTGCCTGTTAAAGTGGAGCTGCAGCCGGTCCAGGGAGGTCTGGCTGAGCCCAGTGCAATAATCTAAACAATTTGATGTAATAGCATGGATTAAAATCTCAATATGATTACGAGAAAGACAAACTTTTACTTTTGACAGTTGTCTTAACTGAAACTAGACTTTACCCCTGAGCTGATCTGTGTCAAGTCTGAGATTACTATCTATGTGCACCCCGAGGTTTACTGCTGCAGGTTTCAGGTAACCACTCCAACATCCCAGCTCAGCCCAATCCTTTTTTCTTTTTTTTTGGTATGATCCCCGAGGTTTCATACCAGTATGCATTTCACCATCTCTGTACTGTGAGTATCAGAGAGCAGGGGGCTGCTACTTAAAGCGCCCGGGGAGCAGTTGGTGAGGGGTTAAGAACCTTGCTCAGGGGTCCACAGGGGTTCACCAAGGAGTCGTGTCAGTGAATCGAACCCCGGGCCTCCGCGCCCAAGCCCACGACGCTACCACTGGGCTATCCACTCCCCATGGATAGCATGCATCACTGGGAGCAAATAGCAACACCTCAGTTTTTTTGTCGTTAAAAGGAAGTAAATTCAATGACATCCATGCTTTAATATCATAAATACAGTCAAGTTACAGTTTAGCTGAGGATGCACCTTTTTTTAGGGAAAAGAGATCTGTCATCTGCATAAAAATAAAAAGGACATGCTGTGCCTTTTAAAAATTTGCCCCAAAGAGAGCAAATACAGGGAGAAAAAAAGGGGTCCAAGAATGGGGCCCTGAGGTACTCCACACATAAGAGGGGCAGAGGAGGACTCATCCATTCCAATCTGAAGGTCCACCATGTCGAAGGCTGCTGTGAGGTCTAACAGCACCAAAACCACATGGTGTCCCAGATCTGTGGCCATAAAAACATCATTAAAAACCCTCAGCAATGCAGACTCAGTACGGTGCAACCCAAACCAGTTAAAACCAGACTGACCAGTTCAAGGACATTGTTTTTTCTTTTTAAAAAAGGTGCAGCTGTGAATATTCAACTTTCTCCAAAATAAAAAGGAGCTTAAAGATCGGTCTAAAATCTGATCAAACCAGATCTAGACTGGGTTTCTTCGTCAGTGGTGTAATGACTGCGTGTTTAAAGCTTTCAGGTATACCCCCCGTTGCTAAGCTACCATCTATAATATGGAGCACATAAGAAGCTAAGGTGGGGAAGACCTCTATAAAAAGACAAGGTGGAAGAGGATCGTTAGGAGATCCAGGAGGCTTCATGTGCCTGATTGTTATTATAAAAGGTTATTTAAACCGTTTTAAACTAATCAGGCACTACATTCCAGACCAGGCCTCATGTACAGTACATGCATGCCATGATATTCTCACACATACACTATATATCCAAAAGTATTGTCTCACCTGCTGTGACTCACATCTGAGCTTCAGTAACATCCATTCCTGATCCGTCGGGTTCAGGATGACGTTGGTCCACCTTTGCAGCTAGAACAGCTTCATCTTCTGGGAAGGCTGCCCACAAGGTTTAGGAGTGTTTCTGGGAATCTTTGACCATCTTCCAGGAGCACATTTGTGAGGTCACACTGATGTTGGACCAGAAGGCCTGGCTCTCAGTCTCCGCTCTGATTCATCCCAAAGGTGTTCTATGGGGTTGAGGTCAGGACTCTGTGCAGGCCAGTCCAGTTCCTCCACACCAGACTCTGCATCCAGGTCTTTATGGACCTGCTTTGTGCACTGGTGCACAGTCATGTTGGAAGAGGAAGGGGCCAGCTCCAAACTGTTCCCACAAAGTTGGGACATGGAATTGTCCAGAATGTCTTGGTATGCTGAAGCATTCAGAGTTCCTTTCACTGGAACTAAGGGGCCAAGCCCAGCTCCTGAAAACACCCCCACACCATAATACCCCCTCCACCAAACTTGGCACTATGCAGTCAGACAAGTACCGTTGTCCTGGCAACCCCCAAACCCAGACTCCTCCATCAGATTGCAGATGGAGAAGCGTGATTGGTCCCTCCAGAGAACGCCTCCACTGCTCCAGAGTCCAGTGGTGGCTACGTTGCCAGGTGTACGATAATTATCGTATTTGTACGATAATTTGGCCCTCTGTACGATGTACGATCAATAATCCTAAAAAAGGGCAATTTTTTTTTGTGAACCCTGACGGCATCAGTTCCCATGTTACCAGTCAATCATGCTTTGCTGAGCATGAGATGCGAGTGACGTCCATGTGTTGATTGGCTGAATGCTAGCTGCACCAGCCCCAGGAGAGGGTCAGACAGGAAGGCGAGCGAGATTCAAAACCAAAACAGCACGAAGGAGAAGGACATAATAGCGCGAGAAACATGGCCTCCATCTTGGACCGGTCACAACTCAGTTAATAACTACTACGGACGAATGATGCCAGAGCTGCGCAGTGTTTTCTGCTGTAATCAGCGGAGCAGCGACCTGGGAGTTACTTTCCACAAGTAAGAATGAGTATCAATATAAGTTGTGTTTAGTGGTTAAAACAGCCCCTAACCCTAACAGCCTATTTAACAGCCTGTAATTATCTGTCTCCCAGTGACATCATGCCCAGCGAGTCAGGCTCACTCACATTTAGTGCTCACTGTTAAAGTTATGTCATGAAAATAAATCTATGAAACTTCTTAAACCCTACATACATATCAGCTGTGTAGATTACAGCTGATATGTTGATGCTGTTGTAGAAAAAAGCTGGTGTGACTGGTATTACACTATTTAAGAGTACTTTACACAGGAGACATCACAGAAAATAATTGCATCCAAGATATTTCTCATGTTTCATACCCTCCATCTATTTTCATTCACATCATCACAATACTGATTTCACACTTGAGTGTGTAAACTCCAGTATGTTGTTGAACATACACTGATACACACAGAGTACCAGCAGTGACTGACAAGTGATAACTGGAGGTATGATGTATTATCATGTAGATGATCAGACAAAATGATGTCCAAGTGACTTGTTTAAAATAAGACGATGTTTGTCCGTTCTACCAGGATCATACATCGCCTGGTTGGCTGATTTCTCAGAAGGCCACAATCCACCAATCAATGGGAAGAGTTTCAAGTCTGGAGTGAGAGAGAAAGAAAAGTAACAAGGCAAGGGAAGAAAAGACTTTTATGTAGTGGTTTTTGGAGGATCTGAGGGAGAAAAACCTCATAAATAAAGAATTTAAGACAGGATACTGTAGATAAAATGTAGTAAAATGTTGCTAATATCTTAGTGGCAGCTTCTAGTCGTTTATTATTTCTCTGAGACTAAGTTAACACAACTATGTGTCGCCGTTAGCCCATTCCGTACGGTACTGACGCAGCGAAGTCCCGAGTGCCTGTGAGCACTTTTAAACAATAAAGTGACAATATTTCACGCATCTCTTGTTATTTTACTTATGACGGGTGTTCGATAATTTCCGTCAAAATACGCTAATTTTGAGTCTCTGGTACGATAAATCTATATTTCCCACCCGGCAACACTGAGTGGCGGCTACCACTGGATCCACGCTTTGCATTGCACTTGGTGATGTATGGATAGATGTAGTATTGTCACGATACCAGAGATTCAGTAGTTGTACGAATACCAGTAAATTCCCACGGTGCTCAATACCAGATTCGATACCACCTCCCACCCCCACCCCCCACCCCAAAAAAAGAAAAACTTGCAATATATCCACTTTTATTAAATTATTTACCTCTTTACAAGGTAAAAAAACCTGAACAGATAAATAAAATCTGCCTGCAGTGGCATTTTGCCTTCAGGTATTTACAACAAACTACAGGATATTTGGCTTTTTGTATGATGTCAGAATAAATCTAAAATCCACTCCAACCTTTCCAGGTGAACTAAATAAACTTTCTCTAAACCTTTAAATGCACATGCACATTGTTTAATTGTTAGATATTTACTCTGCATCATTCTGTTCTCCGAAAGTTGAATATCCCGAACTTTTTGTGAGTAGTGTATAATGAATAACTATACTTTGTAACTATAATGAATAAAGTTTCATCAATCATGAACAAATAAATAGAAAACATAAATACAATAATAAAACAGGTCTGTTATGGCATGAAGCCTTCATGTTTTTGAAAGATAACATTTTTTCAGTGCTTCCACCTGCCCTGAAAATGCCAGCAGACACAGATCTGAACATTTATAATGAATAAAGTTTCAACAAACACAACCAGAAGTTATAAGATAAAATATAACTGCACACGTGTGAGCTCATCCACTTAGAGAGAAGCAGTTTTAGACCGTCTATTGATTCATGGACATGATGACGATAATGATGGATCACCCTCCAAGAACACTTTTTATAAAGTTTAATTTATCATCTTTTTTTTTTTTTTTTTTTTTTTTTTTAAGGATTTTTTGGGCACTAGTGGCCTTTATATGACAGTGTGGGGAGTGACATGCAGCAAAGGGACCTGGACCGGGAATCGAACCGTGGCCGACTGCGCTGAGGAGCTGTGGCCTCTGTTCATGGGGCGGCTGCTCAACCAACTGAGCTAATCACCACCCCGAAATTTATCATCTTTAAAACCTTATCACGATTCAAGCGCGCTGAATTCCGGTTGCGCCGCAGTTTTGTTTCAAACTCCGCGACTCGTGTTCTCAGCGTGCAGAGATGCGGGGATGTCTGACAGCTGGCGTGGGATGATGCACGTGGAGGTTGGAGCGTAGCGATACGCAGCCAGAGTGCAGGCACACGTGGGTGGCTGGGATTAGGAATGATGGCCCGCCACTCCTAAATGATTATGGAGGAAACATATATGGCTTCTTGTTGCTCTTTTTCGCCATCGAGATGAGGCGGAGCAGCAGCCCCACTACGCTCTGAGGAGACGTCTTCACTGAACTGTGGCGGATGAACACCACGCTCGCTGAAAATACAGGTTCCCAAAGTACAACAGTAGGCGCTTTCGGACTGTAGGAACCTTTTGGAGTTCCTAGAACCTTTTCAGGAACCAGGCCGTTTTTTGTCAAATGTCACACGACATTTAGCCCGCCCCCAGCCCCTGGATCAGCAGTTGCTGGCCTCACCATATTTAAAAAGTCCCACTCTGTTTACCTGTTTACTGAGATCGTAATAACAACAAGAACTATTCCAATAATAGTGTACCAATTCATTATTAAATCCATCACAATGGAACACGTCCCCAATCCAGAACTATTCTGAAATGTCCAAAAGCAATTATTTTATACTAATTTAATGACCGAGATAAAGCTGCAGAGTGTAGCAGTAGAATCTGCAGCTGCCACCAGGACACTTTAGTGGACGGACCGTCCACTAAAGTGTCCTGGTGTACTTCAACGAAAAGTAAACAAGGGAAAGGGAGGGAAAGCTGGTAAGCAGCTTTACAATAGCTTTGAATGAAAGAGATGAGAAACCTCAGTTTTGTATCAGATGATCTGGGGCATAAATGTGTCTGTCTCAGACGATTGTGTCAAACATGGTTCCTAACAAGGTTCTCCCTCATGTGCCAACGTAGGCTGATGGGGAACGTAGTTCTGAAAACTAAACTCCAGACGGGGAGTTCTAGGAACTGATTCTATAACTTCACTGATTCTAGCACCTCTCTGAACCTAGAACCTCTCTGATCCTAGAACCTCTCTGATCGTAGAACCTCTCTGATCCTAGAACCTCTGATCGTATAACCTCTTTGATCCTGGAACGTCTCTGATCCTAGAACCTCTCTGGTGCTAGAACCTCTCTGATCGTATAACCTCTTTGATCCTGGAACGTCTCTGATCCTAGAACCTCTCTGAACCTAGAACCTCTCTGATCGTAGAACCTCTGATCGTAGATCCTCTCTGATCCTGGAACGTCTCTCATCCTAGAACCTCTCTGATCGTAGAACCTCTCTGATCATAGAACCTCTCTGATCCTGGAACCTCTCTGATCCTAGACCCTCTCTGATCCTAGAGCCTCTCTGATCCTGGAACGTCTCTCATCCTAGAACTTCTCTGATCGTAGAACCTCTCTGATCCTGGAACGTCTCTGATCCTACAACCTCTCTGATCATAGAACCTCTCTGATCCTGGAACGTCTCTCATCCTAGAACCTCTCTGATCGTAGAACCTCTCTGATCCTGGAACGTCTCTGATCCTAGACCCTCTCTGATCCTAGAACCTCTCTGATCCTGGAACATCTCTGATCCTAGAACCTCTCTGATCCTAGAACCTCTCTGATCCTGGAACCTCTCTGATCCTAGAGCCTCTCTGATCCTAGAACCTCTCTGATCCTAGAACCTCTCTGGTCGGAGAACGTCTCTGATCCTAGACCCTCTCTGATCCTAGAACCTCTCTGATCCTGGAACCTCTCTGATCCTGGAACGTCTCTCATCCTAGAACCTCTCTGATCCTAGAACCTCTCTGATCCTAGACCCTCTCTTATCCTAGAACCTCTCTGATCCTAGAACCTCTCTGATCCTGGAACCTCTCTGATCCTGGAACCTCTGTGATCCTGGAACCTCTGTGATCCTAGATCCTCTGTGATCCTAGAGCCTCTCTGATCCTAGACCCTCTCTGATCCTAGACCCTCTCTGATCCTAGAACCTCTCTGATCCTAGACCGTCTCTGATCCTGGAACCTCTCTGATCCTAGATCCTCTCTGATCCTAGAACCTCTGTGATCCTGGAACCTCTGTGATCCTGGAACCTCTCTGATCCTAGAGCCTCTCTGATCCTAGACCCTCTCTGATCCTAGACCCTCTCTGATCCTAGAACCTCTCTGATCCTCGAACATCTCTGATCCTAGAACCTCTCTGATCCTAGAACCTATGTGATCCTAGAACCTTTCTGGTCCTAGACCCTCTCTGATCCTAGAACCTTTCTGGTCCTAGAACGTCTCTGATCCTAGACCCTCTCTGATCCTAGAACCTTTCTGGTCCTAGAACGTCTCTGATCCTAGACCCTCTCTGATCCTAGAACCTTTCTGGTCCTAGAACGTCTCTGATCCTAGACCCTCTCTGATCCTAGAACCTTTCTGGTCCTAGAACGTCTCTGATCCTAGACCCTCTCTGATCCTAGAACCTTTCTGGTCCTAGAACGTCTCTGATCCTAGACCCTCTCTGATCCTAGAGCCTCTCCATCATGATGCACTTATCTTCACTGAACTATTTGGCGGTTGAACACCACGCTTGGTACCCCCAGTACCATGCAAATACAGGTCCAACAGTACAACAGTAATGCTGGTACCGACTTGCTAAAACTGACTACCGAGACAGTAGATGGATGTAGCTGGTCGCCATGGTAACCCATTCCATGAAGCTCTCTGTCACTGTTCTTGAGCCAATCTGAAGGCCACATGAAGTTTGAAAGTCTGGAGTGATTGATTCTGAAGAAAGTTGTTCACCTCTTAAGGCAGCTGACAGTTAGTTGGATTAGTGCATAGGTGGCATCATATCACAGCTCCATCCTATCACAGTTCCATCCTATCACAGTTCCGTACAATCACAGTTCCATTTTAACACAGTTCCGTACTATCACAGTTCCGTCCTATCACAGTTCCATCCTATCACAGTTCCATCCTATCACAGTTCCATCCTATCACAGTTCCGTACAATCACAGTTCCATTTTAACACAGTTCCGTCCTATCACAGCTCCATCCTATCACAGTTCCATCCTATCACAGTTCCGTACAATCACAGTTCCATTTTAACACAGTTCCGTACTATCACAATTCCATCCTATCACAGTTCCGTACAATCACAGTTCCATTTTAACACAGTTCCGTCCTATCACAGTTCCATCCTATCACAGTTCCATTTTAACACGGTTCCGTACTATCACAGTTCCGTCCTATCACAGTTCCATCCTATCACAGTTCCATTTTAACACGGTTCCGTACTATCACAGTTCCGTCCTATCACAGTTCCATCCTATCACAGTTCCATTTTAACACGGTTCCGTACTATCACAGTTCCATCCTATCACAGTTCCATCCTATCACAGTTCCGTACTATCACAGTTCCGTCCTATCACAATTCCATCCTATCACAGTTCCGTACTATCACAGTTCCATTTTAACACAGTTCGGTACTATCACAGTTCCTTACTATCACAGTTCCATCCTATCACAGTTCCATTTTAACACAGTTCCGTACTATCACAGTTCCATCCTATCACAGTTCCATTTTAACACAGTTCCGTACTATCACAGTTCCATCCTATCACAGTTCCATTTTAACACAGTTCCGTACTATCACAGTTCCATCCTATCACAGTTCCGTCCTATCACAGTTCCGTACAATCACAGTTCCATTTTAACACAGTTCCGTACTATCACAGTTCCGTTCTATCACAGTTCCATCCTATCACAGTTCCGTACAATGACAGTTCCATTTAAACACAGTTCCGTACTATCACAGTTCCGTCCTATCACAGTTCCATTATAACACAGTTCCGTCCTATCACAGTTCCGTCCTATCACAGTTCCATTTTAACCCTCCTGTTGTCCTCATTTTCTGTATACACCCTATGTCCTCCGGGTCAAAATGACCCGTCGTCATTAAACCCCCAATATAAGCAGTTTAATTTAATTTTAAACACAAAATATTATATTGCTTGAAGAAACAACTTAACATTCACCACAAATTGTGTGAATACTTGTGTTTTTCCTCGTCATCTGGCAGAAAACTGTATTTTATTGAAGACACCACTACCATTGTCAGTTGTATTATTGTTTCCTGTATAGGTGGTAAGTAATATTTGTATAGTATTTCTATAACAGAAATGTGCAAAAAGGAGTTTTTAATGCATTTTTCATTCATCCCAATGAGTCAGTTTTTTTTTTTTTTTGAACATGTGAACCAAACAACAAACATTTCATTCAACAGCACATGTAGGGCAATATACAAGTGCACAGCCTTTGCAGATACATTTCTTACACCTGTAGCACACAGTATGTGTTTTACAGTCCTTCTTTGTTGGGCAAAACTGACACCTCTTCTAGGGCTGGGCGATATGGACCAAAAGTCATATCTCAATATATTTAGGCTGAATATGTCCAGAATAGGTCCAGATGGTGTCAGTCCCAGAGTTCTCAAGACCTGCTCAGAACAACTATGTCCGGTTCTCCAGCACCTTTTTAACACCAGCCTGAGACAGAACAGAGTTCCTGTGCTGTGGAAGACATCCTGTCTTGTTCCAGTCCCTAAAAAACCACAACCAGCTGAACCAAATGACTACAGACCAGTTGCTCTGACATCTCACATCATGAAAGTTCTGGAGAGACTCTTACTGGCTCACCTCAACAAGCAAGTGAACACCTTTCAGGACCCATTACAGTTCGCATATCGTAATGGGCTTGGGGTTGAAGACGCCATCATATTCTTGCTTCAGAGAGCCCACTCTCATCTGGACCAGTCAGGCAGCACTTTGAGGGTCATGTTCTTTGATTTTTCAAGTGCATTTAATACTATTCAGCCTGCTTTGCTATGTCAGAAGCTCCATAACTTCCAGGTGGATCCCTCCACAACCACCTGGATTTACGACTACCTCACAAACAGACCACAGTTTGTGAGACTGAAAGGTTGTGTGTCTGAGATGGTGGTCAGCAGCACTGGAGCACCACAAGGGACTGTACTTTCACCATTCCTCTTTACACTGTACACCTCAGACTTCCAGTATAACTCTGAGTCCTGTCATCTGCAGAAATATTCTGATGACTCTGCTGTTGTGGGGTGTATTAGTGATGGACAAGAAGCCGAGTACAGGGAACTTGTCAATCAGTTTGTGAAATGGTGCAGTAACAATCAGCTCATCTTAAATACCAGCAAGACTAAAGAGATGATTGTTGACTTCAGGAGGAGCAAGAATAAGCAGCATAGTCCTGTCTACATCCTGGAAGAGGAGGTGGAGGTGGTAGAGAACTACAAATACCTTGGAGTTCAGCTGGACAACAGACTTGATTGGAAATGCAATTGTGACTACATCTACAAGAAAGGTCTGAGCAGACTCTTATTCTTAAGGAAGCTAAAATCATTTAATGTCTGCAAAAAGATGTTGCAGATCTTCTATAAGTCTGTGGTAGAAAGTGCAATTAGCTTTGCAGCATCTGCTGGGGCAGCAGCATCAGAACCAGAGACTTGAAGAAACTAAACAAGCTGATCAAGAAAGCTGGTTCTGTGCTGGGGAGAACTCTGGAGCAGCTGGAGCTGATAGTTCAAAAAAGAATGCTTCACAAGCTGATGAAGATGATGGAGGACACTTCCCATCCTCTCCACAACACGGTGAAGAATCAACAGAGTGTGTTCAGTGGGAGGCTGCGTCAAGTTCGCTGTAGGACGGAGAGATACAGGAATTCATTCCTGCCAGCAACCATCACCCTAAAGAACAAGACTAACTGACTTTTGTTCATTTATAAAAAAAAAAAAAAAAGTGAGCTTTTACAATACTGAATTTCCCTTCGGGGATGAATAAAGTATTTTTCATTTCATTTCATTTCATATCGATATACGATATATATCTCGATATTTTTATCGCAAGGTGAGATCAAATATTTTGTTACAGTCAGAGCCAAATATGACATTACAAGTAGTTTAATTTAACCAGACCGGATGAAATAATGCTCAGCTGTTCAAAGAATGATCAAATGTAAACAGAAATACTGTATAATACTGTATGTAATAATACTCGCAGATGCAAGTAAGGAACATTACACAGAATTAAATGTAACAAACCCTAGTAACGTCAGCATTTATATACAAAGACAAAACAAACACACATTGAACTCCATATCTCGATATGGGCGATATGGTCCAATTCCATATCTCATTTGAAAATATATCGATATATTTTTCATATCGATATATCGCCCAGCCCTAACCTCTTCGTCTTGCTTGCCCCAGCGTGGGCAGCGGCTGTGACAGCTGGCTCCTCAGGTCGGTCAGGAGATGTGGTACTCTGAATAGCTTTCACAACTGCTGCAGAGGCTTCTGTGCGGGGGACATGCTTCCTTCTTTCAATAAGCGGGGTTACAAGCGCCTTTCTGAGCTGCTCCAGGAACACCCTCCTCTTGTTCGCTTACTAGACATGATCTCTCTCCAAATTTCAAATGCATTGTAGGAGGAAACATCAATGATGTTCAGGAAGATGACCAGGGGCCAGCGGCCGTCATCCTTCTGCAGCTGTAGGTTCCAATCACCTTATCCAGGTTGTCCACATCTCCTTTGTTGCAGTTATAGTCAAGGATGATGGTTGGCTTCTTGTCCTCACGATCACTAATGTCAGCATCTGTGTGCAGGGTGCTACTGATTGATCTGAGACTAAACTAAAACATTCTCGCATTCTGTGGCATGAAACTAACTCTGTGACTTTGATTTCAACTGAATTTGACTGTCGGGTCATTTTGACCCAAAGGACATCTTTGTACCTTTTTTTGTACAGCTTACATGAAAGTGTGACTAAAGGCAACAGTTCACTTTTTCTAATGTTTGGGTCAATCTAGAAAAAGTCATGAAATTTCAAGTTGAAAAAATATTGTTTAGGGATTTTTTTGTAAGTTTTTAACACAGTGACGGGTCATTTTGACCCGAGGACAACAGGAGGGGTTAACACAGTTCCATCCTATCACAGTTCCATCCTATCACAGTTCTGTCCTATCACAGTTCCGTACAATCACAGTTCCATTTTAACACAGTTCCGTACTATCACAGTTCCGTTCTATCACAGTTCCATCCTATCACAGTTCCGTACAATGACAGTTCCATTTAAACACAGTTCCGTACTATCACAGTTCCGTCCTATCACAGTTCCATTATAACACAGTTCCGTCCAATCACAGTTCCGTCCTATCACAGTTCCATTTTAACACAGTTCCATCTTATCACAGTTCCATCCTATCACAGTTCCATCCTATCACAGTTCTGTCCTATCACAGTTCCATCCTATCACAGTTCCGTACTATCACAGTTCCATCCTATCACAGTTCCGTACTATCACAGTTCCGTACTATCACAGTTCCATCCTATCACAGTTCCGTCCTATCACAGTTCCGTACTATCACAGTTCCATCCTATCACAGTTCCGTCCTATCACAGCTCCGTCCTATCACAGTTCCGTACTATCACAGTTCCATCCTATCACAGTTCCGTACTATCACAGTTCCATCCTATCACAGTTCCATCCTATCACAGTTCCATCCTATCACAGTTCCATCCTATCACAGTTCCATCCTATCACAGTTCCGTACTATCACAGTTCCATCCTATCACAGTTCCATCCTATCACAGTTCCATCCTATCACAGTTCCGTACTATCACAGTTCCGTTCTATCACAGTTCCATCCTATCACAGTTCCGTCCTATCACAGTTCCATCCTATCACAGTTCCGTACTATCACAGTTCCACCCTATCACAGTTCCGTCCTATCACAGTTCCGTCCTATCACAGTTCCGTACTATCACAGTTCCATCCTATCACAGTTCCGTACTATCACAGTTCCGTACTATCACAGTTCCACCCTATCACAGTTCCGTACTATCACAGTTCCATCTTATCACAGTTCGGTACTATCACAGTTCCATCCTATCACAGTTCGGTACTATCACAGTTCCATCCTATCACAGTTCCGTACTATCACAGTTCCACCCTATCACAGTTCCGTACTATCACAGTTCCATCCTATCACAGTTCCATCCTATCACAGTTCCGTCCTATCACAGTTCCATCCTATCACAGTTCCATCCTATCACAGTTCCATCCTATCACAGTTCCATCCTATCACAGTTCCGTCCTATCACAGTTCCATCCTATCACAGTTCCGTCCTATCACAGTTCCATCCTATCACAGTTCCATCCTATCACAGTTCCGTACTATCACAGTTCCATCCTATCACAGTTCCGTACTATCACAGTTCCATCCTATCACATTTTCACGCTGTAACTTTCTGAGCTCCTGAGAGCGACCCATTCTTTCACGTTTGTAGAAACAGTCTGCATGGCGAGCTGCTTCATTTATACACCTGTGACATGGAGGTGATGGAACACCTGATTCCTTTAACTGGATGGTGAAAATAAAAGAATTTTTGCTTTCACAAGTTACTCCAGTGTGTGTAACTGGTTCCTGTCCTTGGCAGAGCGACATAGACACAAAGCAGAGGGAGAGAGTGCAACAAAGGAGAAAAGGATGTGTCGATGGAGGAGGGGAGCTGCTGCCGCTGCCACGGCAACTGGAGCTCCTGGCTCTCCATGGGGTCCTTGGGGAAACCCCTGCATACGCATGCACGTGCAGGCACTTCTGCTGCAGGACGTTTGTGTTTCACTTAGAGAGGCTGCAGATCCCTGAAACTGGTCTCTGTCTCTCTGGTTTCTGTCTCTGGCTTCTGTCTCTGGTTTCTGTCTCTGGTTTCTGTCTCTCTGCTTTCTGTCTCTAGTTTCTGTCTCTCTGGTTTCTGTCTCTCTGCTTCTGTCTCTCTGCTTTCTGTCTCTCTGGTTTCTGTCTCTGGTTTCTGTCTCTCTGGTTTCTATCTCTGGTGTCTGTCTCTGGTTTCTGTCTCTCTGCTTTCTGTCTCTCTGGTTTCTGTCTGTGGTTTCTGACCATCTGGTTTCTGTCTCTGGTTTCTGACCCTCTGGTTTCTGTCTCTCTGGCTTCTGTCTCTGGTTTCTGTCTCTCTGGTTTCTGTCTCTGGTCTCTGTCTCTCTTGTTTCTGTCTCTGGTCTCTGTCTCTCTGGTCTCTGTCTCTCTGCTTTCTGTCTCTCTGGTTTCTGTCTCTGGTTTCTGACCCTCTGGTTTCTGTCTCTGGTTTCTGACCCTCTGGTTTCTGTCTCTCTGGCTTCTGTCTCTGGTTTCTGTCTCTCTGGTTTCTGTCTCTGGTCTCTGTCTCTCTGGTTTCTGTCTCTGGTCTCTGTCTCTCTGGTCTCTGTCTCTCTTGTTTCTGTCTCTCTGGTCTCTGTCTCTCTGGTTTCTGTCTCTCTGGTTTTTGTCTCTCTGGTCTCTGTCTCTCTGGTTTCTGTCTCTCTGGTCTCTGTCTCTCTGGTTTCTGTCTCTGGTTTCTGTCTCTCTGGTTTCTGTCTCTGGTCTCTGTCTCTCTTGTTTCTGTCTCTGGTTTCTGTCTCTCTGGTTTCTGTCTCTGGTTTCTGTCTCTCTGGTTTCTGTCTCTCTGGTTTCTGTCTCTGGTCTCTGCCTCTCTGGTTTCTGTCTCTGGTCTCTGTCCCTCTGCTTTTTGTCTCTCTGGTTTCTGTCTCTCTGGTTTCTGTCTCTGGTATCTGTCTCTTTGGTTTCTGTCTCTTGTTTCTGTCTGTCTGCTTTCTGTCTCTCTTCTTTCTGTCTCTCTGGTTTCTGTCTCTGGTTTCTGACCCTCTGGTTTCTGTCTCTCTGGCTTCTGTCTCTGGTTTCTGTCTCTCTGTTTTCTGTCTCTGGTTTCTGTCTCTCTGGTTTCTGTCTCTGGTTTCTGTCTCTGGTTTCTGTCTATCTAGTTTCTGTTTCTGGTTTCTGTCTCTGGTTTCTGTCACTGGTTTCTGTCTCTGGCTTCTGTCTATCTGCTTTCTGTCTCTCTGCTTTCTGTCTCTCTGCTTTCTGTCTCTGGTTTCTGTCTCTCTGCTTTCTGTCTCTCTGCTTTCTGTCTATCTGCTTTCTGTCTCTCTGCTTTCTGTCTCTCTGCTTTCTGTCTCTCTGGTTTCTGTCTCTGGTTTCTGTCTCTCTGGTTTCTGTCTCTGGTTTCTGTCTCTGGCTTCTGTCTCTCTGGTCTCTGTCTCTGGTTTCTGTCTCTCTGGTCTCTGTCTCTGGTTTCTGTCTCTCTGGTTTCTGTCTTTGGTTTCTGTCTCTCTGTTTTCTGTCTCTCTTCTTTCTGTCTCTCTACTTTCTGTCTCTGTTTTTTTCTGTCTGGTTTCTGTCTCTCTGCTTTCTGTCTCAGTTTTTTCTGTCTGGTTTCTGTCTCTGGTTTCTGTCTCTGGTTTTTTCTGTCTGGTTTCTGTCTGTCTGCTTTTTGTCTATGGTTTCTGTCTCTCTGCTTTCTGTCTCTCTGCTTTCTGTCTCAGTTTTTTCTGTCTGGTTTCTGTCTCTGGTTTCTGTCTCTGTTTTTTTCTGTCTGGTTTCTGTCTGTCTGGTTTCTGTCTGTCTGGTTTCTGTCTCTGGTTTCTGTCTCTTGTTTCTGTCTCTCTGGTTTCTGACCCTCTGGTTTCTGTCTCTCTGGTTTCTGTCTCTGGTTTCTGTCTCTTGTTTCTGTCTCTCTGGTTTCTGTCTCTCTGCTTTCTGTCTCTGGTTTCTGTCTCTCTGGTTTCTGTCTCTCTGGTTTCTGTCTCTGGTTTCTGACCCTCTGGTTTCTGTCTCTCTGGCTTCTGTCTCTGGTTTCTGTCTCTCTGTTTTCTGTCTCTGTTTTCTGTCTCTCTGGTTTCTGTCTCTGGTTTCTGTCTCTGGTTTCTGTCTATCTAGTTTCTGTTTCTGGTTTCTGTCTCTGGTTTCTGTCACTGGTTTCTGTCTCTGGCTTCTGTCTCTCTGCTTTCTGTCTCTCTGCTTTCTGTCTCTGGTTTCTGTCTCTCTGCTTTCTGTCTATCTGCTTTCTGTCTCTCTGGTTTCTGTCTCTCTGCTTTCTGTCTCTCTGCTTTCTGTCTCTCTGGTTTCTGTCTCTGGTTTCTGTCTCTCTGGTTTCTGTCTCTGGTTTCTGTCTCTGGCTTCTGTCTCTCTGGTCTCTGTCTCTGGTTTCTGTCTCTCTGGTCTCTGTCTCTGGTTTCTGTCTCTCTGGTTTCTGTCTTTGGTTTCTGTCTCTCTGTTTTCTGTCTCTCTTCTTTCTGTCTCTCTACTTTCTGTCTCTGTTTTTTTCTGTCTGGTTTCTGTCTCTCTGCTTTCTGTCTCAGTTTTTTTCTGTCTGGTTTCTGTCTCTGGTTTCTGTCTCTGTTTTTTTCTGTCTGGTTTCTGTCTGTCTGCTTTTTGTCTATGGTTTCTGTCCTCTGCTTTCTGTCTCTCTGCTTTCTGTCTCAGTTTTTTCTGTCTTGTTTCTGTCTCTCTGCTTTCTGTCTCTGTTTTTTTTCTGTCTGGTTTCTGTCTCTCTGCTTTTTGTCTCTCTGGTTTCTGTCTCTCTGGTTTCTGTCTCTCTGCTTTTTTTCTCTCTGCTTTCTATCTCTGGTTTCTGTCTACGTTTTTTCTGTCTGGTTTCTGTCTCTCTGGTTTCTGTCTCTGGTTTCTGTCTCTCTGGTCTCTGTCTCTGGTTTCTGTCTCTCTGGTCTCTGTCTCTGGTTTCTGTCTCTCTGGTCTCTGTCTCTCTGGTTTCTGTCTTTGGTTTCTGTCTCTCTGGTCTCTGTCTCTCTGGTTTCTGTCTCGCTGGTCTCTGTCTCACTGGTTTCTGTCTCTCTGCTTTCTTATCTGTTTTTTCTGTCTGGTTTCTGTGTCTCTGCTTTTTGTCTCTCTGGTTTCTGTCTCAGTTTTTTCTGTCTGGTTTCTGTCTCTCTGGTTTCTGTCTCTCTGCTTTCTGTCTCTCTGGTTTCTGTCCCTCTGGTTTCTGTCTCTCTGGTTTCTGTCTCTCTGCTTTCTGTCTCTCTGCTTTCTGTCTCTGGTTTCTGTCTGTCTGGTTGGTTTCTGTCTCAGTTTTTTCTGTCTGGTTTCTGTCTCTCTGGTTTCTGTCTCCTGTTTCTGTCTCTCTGGTCTCTGTCTCTCTGGTTTCTGTCTCTCTGGTTTCTGTCTCTCTGGTCTCCGTCTCTGGTTTCTGTCTCTCTGGTCTCTGTCTCTCTGGTTTCTGTCTCTCTGCTTTCTGTCTGTTTTTTTCTGTCTGGTTTCTGTCTCTCTGCTTTTTGTCTCTCTGGTTTCTGTCTCTCTACTTTCTGTCTCTGGTTTCTGTCTGTCTGGTTTCTGTCTCAGTTTTTTCTGTCTGGTTTCTGTCTCTCTGGTCTCTGTCTCTCTGGTTTCTGTCTTTGGTTTCTGTCTGTCTGGTCTCTGTCTCTCTGGTTTCTGTCTCTCTGGTTTCTGTCTGTCTGGTCTCTGTCTCTCTGGTTTCTGTCTCTGGTTTCTGTCTCTCTGCGCTCTGTCTCAGTTTTTTCTGTCTGGTTTCTGTCTCTCTGCTTTCTGTCTCTCTGCTTTCTGTCTCTCTGCTTTCTGTCTCTGTTTTTTCTGTCTGGTTTCTGTCTCTCTGCTTTTTGTCTCTGGTTTCTGTCTCTCTGGTGTCTGTCTCTCTGCTTTCTGTCTTTAGCTTCTGTCTGTCTGGTTTCTGTCTCAGTTTTTTCTGTCTGGTTTCTGTCTATGGTTTCTGTCTCTCTGGTTTCTGTCATTCTGCTTTCTGTCTCTCTGGTTTCCGACTCTCTGGTCCCTGCCTCTGGTTTCTGTCTCTGGTTTCTGTCTCTCTGATTTCTGTCTCTCTGGTTTCTGTCTCTGGTTTCTGTCTCTTTGGTTTCTGTCTTTGGTTTCTCTCTCTCTGCTTTCTGTTTCTCTTCTTTCTGTTTCTCTGCTTTCTGTCTCTGTTTTTTTCTTTCTGGTTTCTGTCTCTCTGGTTTCTGTCTCTCTGCTTTCTGTCTCTGCTTTCTGTCTCTGGTTTCTGTCTCTGGTTTCTGTCTCTCTGGTTTCTGGACGTTTCTGGTCTGGTTGGGATGTTTCTGGTCGGGACGTTTCTGGGCGGGAGGTTTCTGGGTGGGACGTTTCTGGTTGGGACGTGTCTGGCCGGGACGTGTCTGGGCGGGACGTTTCTGGTCTGGTTGAGATGTTTCTGGTCGGGACGTTTCTGGTCGGGACGTTTCTGGGCGGGACGTTTCTGGGCGGGAGGTTTCTGGACGGGACGTTTCTGGGCGGGAGGTTTCTGGACGGGAGGTTTCTGGACCGGACGTTTATGTTTGGGACGTGTCTGGCCGGGACGTGTCTGGGCGGGACGTTTCTGGTCTGGTTGGGATGTTTCTGGTCGTGACGTTTCTGGGCGGGACGTTTCTGGGCGGGACGTTTCTGGGCGGGAGGTTTCTGGACGGGACGTTTCTGGTTGGGACGTGTCTGGCCTGGACGTGTCTGGGCGGGATGTGTCTGGGTGGGACGTTTCTGGTTGGGACGTGTCTGGCCGGGACGTGTCTGGGCGGGACGTTTCTGGTCTGGTTGAGATGTTTCTGGTCGGGACGTTTCTGGGCGGGACGTTTCTGGGCGGGACGTTTCTGGGCGGGACGTTTCTGGGCGGGAGGTTTCTGGACGGGACGTTTCTGGGCGGGAGGTTTCTGGACGGGAGGTTTCTGGACAGGACGTTTATGTTTGGGACGTGTCTGGCCGGGACGTGTCTGGGCGGGACGTTTCTGGTCTGGTTGGGATGTTTCTGGTCGTGACGTTTCTGGGCGGGACGTTTCTGGGCGGGAGGTTTCTGGACGGGACGTTTCTGGTTGGGACGTGTCTGGCCTCGACGTGTCTGGGCGGGATGTGTCTGGGCGGGACGTTTCTGGTCTGGCTGGGATGTTTCTGGTCGGGACGTTTCTGGGCGGGACGTGTCTGGCAGGGACGTGTCTGGGCGGGAGGTTTCTGGCCGGGACGTGTCTTGGCGGGAGGTTTCTGGCCGGGACGTGTCTGGCCGGGACGTGTCTGGCCGGGACATGTCTGGGCGGGACGTTTCTGGTCTGGTTGGGATGTTTCTGGTCGGGACATTTCTGGGCGGGAGATTTCTGGATGGGACGTTTATGGTTGGGACGTGTCTGGCCGGGACGTGTCTGGCCGGGACATGTCTGGGCGGGACGTTTCTGGTCTGGCTGGGATGTGTCTGGGCGGGACGTTTCTGGTCGGGACGTGTCTGGGCGGGACGTTTCTGGCCGGGACGTGTCTTGGCGGGAGGTTTCTGGCCGGGACGTGTCTGGCCGGGACGTGTCTGGGCGGGACGTTTCTGGTCTGGTTGGGATGTTTCTGGTCGGGACGTTTATGGTTGGGACGTGTCTGGCCAGGACGTGTCTGGGCGGGACGTGTCTGGGCGGGATGTTTCTGGGCGGGACGTGTCTGGCCGGGACGTGTCTGGGCGGGACGTTCCTGGGCGGGACGTGTCTGGGCGGGACGTGTCTGGGCAGGATGTTTCTGGTCGGGACGTATATGGTTGGGACGTGTCTGGGCGGGACGTGTCTGGGCGGGACATTTCTGGTCTGGTTGGGATGTTTCTGGTTGGGATGTTTCTGGTCGGGACGTTTATGGTTGGGACGTGTCTGGCCGGGACGTGTCTGGGCGGGACGTGTCTGGGCGGGATGTTTCTGGGCGGGACGTGTCTGGCCGGGACGTGTCTGGGCAGGACGTTTCTGGGCGGGACGTGTCTGGGCGGGACGTGTCTGGGCGGGATGTTTCTGGGCGGGACGTTTCTGGTCTGGTCGGGACGTTTCTGGGCAATATGTTTCTGGACAGCCATCCCAAACTGCCATCCCAAAAGCAGACGTCTCTGCAGGCCCACCCTGATGTCAGCCGCCAATGACAGAGCTGAAAGCATGACGCTGTGTGGGAACGAGCTCATGATTGGACGCCAGTCAATCCAGGGGTCCGTTGCAGGAAGCAGGCTCAACAAACTCTGAGTGTAACCCTGAACTCTTAGTTGATCTACTCTGAGATTCAAAACTCAGTTTTCAGTCCCAGAACAGCTGATTTGAGTTGGTTTAATCAACTGTAGTACAACCATGCATGTAGTAAACATGCTCTACCATGATAAAAAGCCAGCATCAATGGAGCACCGATTCGACGAGTCACCATGGCAACGTAGACGCAGAGGCGGGGCTGCAATTGCGCTTGAAAGGAATGAATTTCTAAAGCCTCATATGGCGAGTTTGAACTGCTGCTGCAATTTAAAAAGAACTAAAAAGAAAAGAAAAAAAAAGAGGGACGGCGTGTGAGAACATGTAAGTTAAATGCTGTCCTTTACGACCACAATGATGTTATAGAGTAGAATTGTTTAAAGGTGCCATGACATCAAATGTCACTTTTCTGGGGTTTTGGGTGTATAATCTTATCTGTTGTGCTCTGATGAGATCATGTGAATGTCAGAGTGAGAATCAAAGTTCCTGTTTATGGTCTGTCAGCTTTGTTTCTTTGTTCAAAAACGGTTGAATCAGACAGCAGCTTATCATTCTACGTAGTTCCATCATTCTACGTAGTTCTATCATTCTACGTAGTTCTATCATTCTACGTAGTTCCATCATTCTACGTAGTTCCATCATTCTACATAGTTTTATCATTCTACGTAGTTCTATCATTCTATGTAGTTCCATCATTCTATGTAGTTCTATCATTCTACGTAGTTCGATCGATATACGTAGTTTTATCATTCTACGTAGTTCTATCATTCTACGTAGTTCCATCATTCTACGTAGTTTTATCAGTCTACGTAGTTCTATCATTATACGTAGTTCTATCATTCTACGTAGTTCCATCATTCTATGTAGTTCCGTTATTCTACGTAGTTCTGTCATTCTACGTAGTTCCATCATTCTACGTAGTTCCATCATTCTACGTAGTTTTATCATTCTACGTAGTTCCATCATTCTACGTAGTTCCATCAATATACGTAGTTCTATCATTCTACGTAGTTCCATCATTCTACGTAGTTCTATCATTCTACGTAGTTCCATCATTCTACGTAGTTCCATCATTCTACATAGTTTTATCATTCTACGTAGTTCTATCATTCTATGTAGTTCCATCATTCTACGTAGTTCCATCATTCTACGTAGTTCGATCGATATACGTAGTTTTATCATTCTACGTAGTTCCATCATTCTACGTAGTTCCATCATTCTACGTAGTTCCATCATTCTACGTAGTTCCATCATTCTACGTAGTTCTATCATTCTACGTAGTTCCATCATTCTACATAGTTCTATCATTCTACGTAGTTCCATCATTCTATGTAGTTCTATCATTCTACGAAGTTCTATCATTCTACGTAGTTCTATCATTCTACGTAGTTCCATCATTCTACGTAGTTCCATCATTCTACGTAGTTCAATCATTCTACGTAGTTCCATCATTCTACGTAGTTCTATCATTCTACGTAGTTCCATCATTCTACATAGTTCCATCATTCTACGTAGTTCTATCATTCTACGTAGTTCCATCATTCTACGTAGTTCCATCATTCTACGTAGTTCTATCATTCTACGTAGTTCTATCATTCTACGTAGTTCCATCATTCTACGTAGTTCTATCATTCTATGTAGTTCTATCATTCTACGTAGTTCCATCATTCTACGTAGTTTTATCATTCTACGTAGTTCCATCATTCTACGTAGTTCCATCAATATACGTAGTTCTATCATTCTACGTAGTTCCATCATTCTACGTAGTTCCATCATTCTACGTAGTTCCATCATTCTACGTAGTTCCATCATTCTACATAGTTTTATCATTCTACGTAGTTCTATCATTCTATGTAGTTCCATCATTCTACGTAGTTCCATCATTCTACGTAGTTCGATCGATATACGTAGTTTTATCATTCTACGTAGTTCTATCATTCTACGTAGTTCTATCATTCTATGTAGTTCCATCATTCTACGTAGTTCTATCATTCTACGTAATTCTATCATTCTACGTAGTTCTATCATTCTACATAGTTCTATCATTCTACGTAGTTCCATCATTCTATGTAGTTCTATCATTCTACGAAGTTCTATCATTCTACGTAGTTCTATCATTCTACGTAGTTCCATCATTCTACGTAGTTCCATCATTCTACGTAGTTCTATCATTCTACGTAGTTCCATCATTCTACGTAGTTCTATCATTCTACGTAGTTCCATCATTCTACATAGTTCCATCATTCTACGTAGTTCTATCATTCTACGTAGTTCCGTCATTCTACGTAGTTCCATCATTCTACGTAGTTCCATCATTCTACGTAGTTCTATCATTCTACGCAGTTCCATTATTCTACGTAGTTCTATCATTCTATGTAGTTCTATCATTCTACGTAATTCTATCATTCTACGTAATTCTATCATTCTACGTAATTCTATCATTCTACGTATTTCTATCATTCTACGTAGTTCCATCATTCTAAGTAGTTCCATCATTCTATGTAGTTCTATCATTCTACGTAGTTCTATCATTCTACGTAGTTCCATCATTCTACGTAGTTCCATCATTGTACGTAGTTCCATCATTCTACGTAGTTTTATCATTCTATGTAGTTCTATCATTCTACGTAATTCTATATTTCTACGTAGTTCCATCATTCTACGTAGTTTTATCATTCTACGTAGTTCTATCATTCTACGTAATTCTATCATTCTACGTAGTTCCATCATTCTACGTAGTTCTATCATTATACGTAGTTCCATATTTTTGGTTTAATAATCTATTTTTCTGATCAGTTTCTTCTAATATTTATTCATTGATCAGTCATTTGAACAGGTCACATCTGCAGAATGATCTTCATTTCCATTCCCTCATCGGGCTCATTCGCATCTCTTTGGTGGATGCCGTCTAAGCTGCCTCTCAGACCTTCATCCACCCCGCTGGATGCCTCTCCATGATAATTTCCCTCTTGTAGCTGGATAAACCCCCCTGATTGGGAAGTTCTCCTTGTTTGACATCCCTTCATTTAATCTGCAAACCTGTTCCGTGTTTTTTCCCCTGAATTTCCAGAACAAATGAAAATTGTCATCCCTGTTTTCAGAAGTGCAGAAAAACAAATTAAATAGTTACAGACCGGTGTCACAGATGTCAGTTTTTTAAAATCCCTCAGAAATGGTTCACTCTGAAACTCAGCATTGCTTTTCAGAAACAGAAAAACAGTTTGGATTCAGATCACAAAGATCTACAAATTTAGCATTATTAGAAACTCTTACAGCTGCAACTGAAAGAAAAGCATACACAGTGGGAGTGTTTGTTGACCTACGTAAAGCATTTGACACAAAAGATCACGAGCTTCTTCCATCCAAACTACAAATATGGGATTAGGAGTTCAGCTTATTGGTGGATTCAAAGCTACATTACAAATTGTCAGCAGCATGTGCACACAACGGGATAAATTCTGAATGTAGACAGGAATATGTGGAGTTCCACCAGGGTCGGTTTGGGGGCTTTTGCTTTTGTTTATTAGTGACATCTGTGAATCATCTAACACGTTAAATCTTTTGTTTTTTGCTGATGATACATCAGTAATAATAATAATAATGGATTAGATTTATATCACACTTTCCAAGGCGCTCACAGCAGATCCATTATTCATTCACCTCTCATTCATACTTGTATTTAAATAAATAGAAGTATTTATTACTCAGAGAACAATTTGATGGAAATAACAGAAAGAACAGGTGAAGAAATGACAAAAGTACGGAGCTGGTTCACGGACAATAGGTTATCCTTCAACTGGGACAAAACAAACAACATGATGTTTGGAAACCAGAGACAAAAGGACAATGTGAAGCTGATTATTGACGGAGTTATTACTGAAAGAGTTAAAGTAGTCCATTTTCTCAGTGTTTTCTTAGATGAAAAATTTAACTTCAAAGCCCATTTAGATGACATAAAAAGAAAAACTGGTAAAAGTATTGGCATTTTATTCAAAGTAAAGGATTTGTTGGACTGTAGTTTGTTGTGCATGCTGTACTGCTCAATGATCCTCCCATCCTGTAGTTATTGCTCTGAAGTCTGGGGAAACATACGTAGCAGCACAACTAAGCCATCGTATTTATTGCAAAAAGGGCCATTAGACTTATTAAAAAGAAGGTTGCAGAGTGCATACCAATAAGCTGTTTGTTTCAACTAGACTATGGAAATTTAAGACCTAAAAATTGTGCTTATCACATGGGAAAAAAGTTTGCCAGAAGACTTTCAGAACCTGTTCAACGCTGTCATCCAAACCTCTCACAGCAGAAGTGTATTTCATTTCCAGATCATGTTTGTAACAGTGAAATAGAAGTGCCCGTCAGATTATGGAGTCACGCTTTGGAATGTGTGGAAAGGAGGCATGTAATGTTGTACTGATGTATGTACTTTCAAAAAAATGTCAGTCAGTCATTTTCTATACCGCTTGTTCAGTTCTGGGTTCTGGAGTCTGTCCAGCTGTTACCAGGAGAGAGGCAGGTTCACCTGGACAGGTAACCAGTCTGTCACAGGACCGACACAGACAGACAGACAACCATTCACACTCACATTCATACGTAGGGACGATCTAGAGTAACCACTTAACCTAACATCATGTCTTTGGATGGTGAAGGAAGCTGGAGAACCCAGAGAGAACCCACAAAACGGGAGAACATGCAAACTCCACACAGGAAGGAACTGTTCCAACGCCCTCCCCAGCCGGGAATCGAACTACAGATGTGGGCATGAAAAAGTTCCTCCTTTTTCTGCCAGAAGTGGTGCAGTAATAGTGCACCGTTACTGCACTATCACTGGCTGAACGATTTGTCCCACAAATACATCATCATGCACGGTGTCCAAACTTGGCGTGTGGAAACATCCTTGTTCCGAGCGTTCATTTATGCTCTGAAATCGTTTCTCCTGGCACACAGGTGTTTCTCTGTGCGACTGAATTAGCAGACAAGTGGCTGGTTAGTGGCTGGATAGTGGCTGGTTAGTGGCTGGTAAGTGGGTGGTTAGTGCCTGGTAAGTGGCTGGTTAGTGGATGGTAAGTGGCTGGTAAGTGGCTGGCTAGTGCCTGGTAAGTGGCTGGTTAGTGGCTGGTTAGTGGCTGGTAAGTGGCTGGTTAGTGGCTGGTAAGTGGCTGGTTAGTGGCTAGTAAGTGGCTGGTTAGTGGCTGGTAAGTGGCTGGTAGGTGGCTGGTTAGTGGCTGGTAAGTGGCTGGTTAGTGGCTGGTAAGTGGCTGGTAAGTGGCTGGTTAGTGGCTGGTAAGTGGCTGGTTAGTGGCTGGTTAGTGGCTGGTAAGTGGCTGGTTAGTGGCTGGTTAGTGGCTGGTAAGTGGCTGGTAAGTGGCTGATTAGTGGCTGATAAGTGGCTGGTTAGTGGCTGGTAAGTGGCTGGTTAGTGGCTGGTTAGTGGCTGGTAAGTGGCTGGTAAGTGGCTGGTTAGTGGCTGGTAAGTGGCTGGTTAGTGGCTGGTAAGTGGCTGGTTAGTGGCTAGTAAGTGGCTGGTTAGTGGCTGGTAAGTGGCTGGTAAGTGGCTGGTAAGTGGCTGGTTAGTGGCTGGTAAGTGGCTGGTTAGTGGCTGGTTAGTGGCTGGTAAGTGGCTGGTAAGTGGCTGGTAAGTGGCTGGTTAGTGGCTGATAAGTGGCTGGTTAGTGGCTGGTAAGTGGCTGGTTAGTGGCTGGCAGTCGGCTGAAAGGGAACTTTTTCATGGCCACATCTGTAGCGACTTTCTTACTGTGAGGCTGCGGGGCTAACCCCCACGCCACCGAGCAGCCCTCAAAAAAGAAAATTAGCAAATAATGTTTATTAAACTAGAATGCCCTAGCCCCCTCCTATCTCTTGGAGCTTCTCCATCCTCATGTTCCCACTCGCACTCTTCGGTCAGCTGAGTTGCTGCTGTTGGATGTACCAAGGTCTCGACGGAAGATGTGGGGGGATAGAGCATTTTCTGTGGCAGGCCCAAAGTTGTGGAACTCGCTGCCATTGCACATCAGACAGGCCTCGTCTCTGGCAGTTTTTAAATCCCTTCTTAGAACTCATCTGTTTGCCCTGGCCTTCCATCCTTCATGAGCCATTTTTTCTAATTTTGTCTGCTGTTTAAAGTCTTATTTTTTCTGATATTTATACTGTTTTTATTGTTCATTGTGTTGATTTGTTTTTATGTCTAATATTTGTTTTAATGTTCTCACTGTGAGATTCAATTTCTGTTTTACTTCTGTTCAGCACTTTGTTATCGGTAGCTGCTGTGTTTACAGCGCTATACAAATAAAGTTGACTTGACTTGACTTGACTAGAAGACGAACGAAGGTGACTGCAGTAACAGAAGACAAACGTTTTACTGACGTGGACTTTTTGTTCTGTTTAGTCTTTGTGGACTGGTGAGGCGAGGGGGGGGAGGGGTGCAGGGGTAATCGGGCAAACAGAGTGCTTGTTTTAATTTTGCTGGAAGGGCAGAAAAATCTTGACTTTCTTCATTCTGGTCTTTTTGTGTAGGGAGAACTGTTGATGTCTGTCTCCGTCATGTCCGTCTTCTCTGTCGTCTCTGTTGTCTCTGTTGTCTCCGTCGTCTCCGTCTTCATAAACCCGTCTTCGTGTCCTCCTGCTGGACCTGAACTGTCCAGACTGGACTCAGACCAAACACAGACTCAGACTGACAGCGTTTAGAGTGAAGCTCCCGGACTTTATTCACGGTGACCAACCAGAGACAGGATTCACATCCAGAGAAAACAGCTGATTGGACGTCAGCTTTGATTGACAGCTCCAGAAATGTGTGCAGATTGTTCCTGATACAAAACAATGATGGAAGTGTGAGCACGTACACGAGGACCACATGACGGACACGCATACAAAACCAGTCAGATAGAAATACACTTCATAATCTGGATGATACAAAACAGGTTGCCATGGTGACGGCGGGCGTGTCTTCAACCACAGGGATGTAAAAATTCAAACAGGAAAATCACATAACCCACAGTGAAAACGCAGGGGGGGGGGGGGGGGGGGGCAGCTTAAACAGACACCTCTGAACAAGAAGACAGTCACAGTAGCCTATCAGGATGCAGGATTGCTTTTTACAGTGAAGGTATTTAAAAACAGAGAAGAGGGCGGGGCTAACGTCTCAGGGGTGGGGCTTAACATATCGAGGGCGGAACTTAACGATGTGAGGGCGGGGTTTGCGGGAACAAAAAAAATATTCTTTTTTTGATGTTTCAGACTTTGTGCTTCAGCAGTTGGAGTTTAAGAACAGATGAAAGTCCTCAAACGTCCACTTCAGGTGGAGGATCAGTGGGTGGAGCCAGTCAACAGGAGGGGTCTCACCTGTCACCTGGTCAGGGACAGTTCAGACCCTGAAACACGGCCGTCAGCAGAAAACAAACAAACAAAAACAAGTAAACATCAGTTTCCTGTGATCTGTAAACAGACAAGCCGGCCGGCCAATCAGAGCCGTCCTCTTCTGATCTGTGGATCTGAGGTCTACCTGGACTCAGGTACCGCTGACATCATCAAGCCTTCCACGAATCACATTTCATCATCTTCAGAAATCATTTTTCAAGTAAAATCACAAGTAGAGGAAGTGATGTCATACACAGGTGTGATGATGTCATACACAGGTGTGACGCCACAGACCACACCCCCACACTGAGAACAGAACAGTTACAGAGCTTAAGTAGAAAAATTCATCCAATCACGGGACAGCAGCCGTCTGACTGGCTGACTGCTGTTTGAGGCTCCGCCTTCTCAGGCCGCCGGCCCCTCCCCCTCTGAGGTGATTGGTGCTTGTGGCTGAGGAGGAGGAGGGAGGTGATGAAGGAGGAGGGAGGTTTTCTACATGGGAGGAACGACGAGGCCGGACATGGCTGCAGGAGGAGGAGACGGAGGAGGAGGAAGAGGAGGAGGAGGAGGAGGGGGAGGAGAAGGGGGAGGAGCAAGAGGAGGAGGAGGAGGAGGAGGAGAAGGGGGAGGAGAAGGAGAAGGGGGAGGAGGAAGAGGAGGAGGAGGAGGAGAGGGAGGAGAAGGGGGAGGACGGAGAGGAGGAGGAGGAGGAGGGGGGAGGAGAGGGAGAAGGGGGAGGGGGGGAGGAGGAGAGGGAGGGGGAGAAGAGGAGGAGGAGGACCAGGAGGAGGAGCAGGAGGTGGAGAAGAAGGAGATGGGGGGGGGGGGGGGGGGGGGGGAGAAGAAAAGTTCAGTTTCACATTCAAAATATCCACAAAAGATGAAAACTTGCAAACTGTTTGGGTCTTATTGGACCGCATGGTGGTTTGGGGACCATCTCCAGTCCAGAACAGATGTGGAACAGGGTCCAGGTTTGGAACCAGGTCCAGGAGTGGAAAAAAAGTCCAGATGTGGAACAAGGTCCAGGAGTGGAACAAAGGTCCAGATGTGGAACCAGGTCCAGGAGTGGAACCAGGTCCAGGTGAGTAACCAGGTCCAGGTGTCGAACCAGGTCTAGATGTGGAACCAGGTCTAGATGTGGAACCAGGTCCAGGTGTGGAACCAGGTCCAGGTGTGGAACCAGGTCCAGGTGTGGAACCAGGTCCAGGTGAGGAACCAGGTCGAGATGAGGAACCAGGTCCAGGTGAGGAACTAGGTCCAGGTGTGGAACCAGGTCCAGGTGAGGAACCAGGTCGAGATGAGGAACCAGGTCCAGGTGAGTAACCAGGTCCAGGTGTGGAACCAGGTGCAGGTGAGGAACCAGGTCGAGATGTGGAACTAGGTCCAGGAGTGAAACAAAGGTGCAGGTGTGGAACCAGGTCCAGATGTGGAACCAGGTCCAGGAGTTGAACAAAGGTCCAGGTGTGGAACCAGGTCCAGGTGAGTAACCAGGTCCAGGTGTGGAACCAGGTCCAGGTGTGGAACCAGGTCCAGGTGAGGAACCAGGTCCAGGTGAGGAACCAGGTCCAGGGGAGTAACCAGGTCCAGGTGAGGAACCAGGTCGAGATGTGGAACCAGGTCCAGGAGTGGAACCAGGTCCAGGTGAGGAACCAGGTCAAGATGTGGAACCAGTTCCAGGAGTGGAACCAGGTCGACGTAAGGGAACCAGGTCCCGATGAGGAACAGGGTCCAGATGTGAAACAGGGTCCAGGTGTGGAACCATGTCCAGTTGGAACCAGGTCCACGTGAGGAATCAGGTCCAGGTTTGGAACCAGGTCCAGATGTGGAAACCAGGTCCAGGTGAGTAACCAGGTCCAGGTGTGGTACCAGGTCCAGGTGTGGAACCAGGTCTAGGTTTGGAACCAGGTCCACGTGACGAATCAGGTCCAGGTTTGGAACCAGGTCCAGATGTGGAACTAGGTCCGGGTTTGGAACCAGGTCCAGATGTGGAAACCAGGTCCAGGTGAGGAACCAGGTCCTGATGTGGTACCAGGTCCAGGTGAGGAACCAGGTCTAGGTTTGGAACCAGGTCCAGGTGTGGTATCAGGTCCAGATGTGGAACCAGGTCCATGTCAGGAACCGGGTCTGGGTGTGGAACAAGGTCCAGATGTGGAACCAGGTCCAGGTGAGGAACCAGGTCCAGGAGAGGAACCAGGTCCAGGTTTGGAACCAGGTCCAGGTGTGGAACCAGGTCCAGATGTGGAACCAGGTCCAGGTGAGGAACCAGGTCCAGATGTGTTACCAGGTCTAGGTGAGGAACCAGGGCCAGGTGTGGAACCAGGTCCAGGTGTGGAACCAGGTCTAGATGTGGAACCAGGTCCAGATGTGGAACCAGGTCCAGGAGTCGAACCAGGTCTAAGTGTGGAACCAGGTCCAGGTGAGGAACCAGGTCCAGGTGAGGAACCAGGTCCAGGTGAGGAACCAGGTCCAGGTGTGGAACCAGGTGCAGGTGAGGAACCAGGTCCAGGTGAGGAACCAGGTCCAGGTGTGGAACCAGGTGCAAGTGAGGAACCAGGTCCAGGAGTGGAACCAGGTCCAGGTGAGTAACCAGGTCCAGGTGAGTAACCAGGTCCAGGTGTGGAACCAGGTCCAGGTGTGGAACCCCGGTTCAGGTGAGTAACCAGGTCCAGGTGAGGAACCAGGTCCAGATGTGTTACCAGGTCCAGGTGAGGAACCAGGGCCAGGTGTGGAACCAGGTCCAGGTGTGGAACCAGGTCTAGATGTGGAACCAGGTCCAGATGTGGAACCAGGTCCAGGAGTCGAACCAGGTCTAAGTGTGGAACCAGGTCCAGGTGAGGAACCAGGTCCAGGTGTGGAACCAGGTGCAGGTGAGGAACCAGGTCCAGGTGAGGAACCAGGTCCAGGTGTGGAACCAGGTGCAGGTGAGGAACCAGGTCCAGGAGTGGAACCAGGTCCAGGTGAGTAACCAGGTCCAGGTGAGTAACCAGGTCCAGGTGTGGAAGCAGGTCCAGGTGTGGAACCCAGGTTCAGGTGAGTAACCAGGTCCAGGTGAGGAACCAGGTCGAGATGTGGAACCAGGTCCAGGAGTGGAACCAGGTCCAGGTGAGGAACCAGGTCAAGATGTGGAACCAGTTCCAGGAGTGGAACCAGGTCGACGTAAGGGAACCAGGTCCAGGTGAGTAACCAGGTCCAGGTGTGGAACCAGGTCCAGGTGTGGAACCAGGTCCAGTTGGAACCAGGTCCACGTGAGGAATCAGGTCCAGGTTTGGAACCAGGTCCAGATGTGGAACTAGGTCCGGGTTTGGAACCAGGTCCAGATGTGGAAACCAGGTCCAGGTGAGGAACCAGGTCCTGATGTGGTACCAGGTCCAGGTGAGGAACCAGGTCTAGGTTTGGAACCAGGTCCAGGTGTGGTATCAGGTCCAGATGTGGAACCAGGTCCATGTCAGGAACCGGGTCTGGGTGTGGAACAAGGTCCAGATGTGGAACCAGGTCCAGGTGAGGAACCAGGTCCAGGAGAGGAACCAGGTCCAGGTTTGGAACCAGGTCCAGGTGTGGAACCAGGTCCAGATGTGGAACCAGGTCCAGGTGAGGAACCAGGTCCAGATGTGTTACCAGGTCCAGGTGAGGAACCAGGGCCAGGTGTGGAACCAGGTCCAGGTGTGGAACCAGGTCTAGATGTGGAACCAGGTCCAGATGTGGAACCAGGTCCAGATGTGGAACCAGGTCTAAGTGTGGAACCAGGTCCAGGTGAGGAACCAGGTCCAGGTGAGGAACCAGGTCCAGGTGAGGAACCAGGTCCAGGTGTGGAACCAGGTGCAGGTGAGGAACCAGGTCCAGGTGAGGAACCAGGTCCAGGTGTGGAACCAGGTGCAAGTGAGGAACCAGGTCCAGGAGTGGAACCAGGTCCAGGTGAGTAACCAGGTCCAGGTGAGTAACCAGGTCCAGGTGTGGAACCAGGTCCAGGTGTGGAACCAGGTCCAGGTGTGGAACCCAGGTTCAGGTGAGTAACCAGGTCCAGGTGTGGAACCAGGTCCAGATGTGGAACCAGGTCCAGGTGAGGAACCGGATCCAGGTGAGGAACCAGGTTCAGGTGTGGTATCAGGTCCAGGTGAGTAACCAGGTCCAGGTGTGGAACCAGGTCCAGATGTGGAACCAGGTCCAGGTGAGTAACCAGGTCCAGGTGAGGAACCAGGTCCAGGTGATGAACCAGGTCCAGGTGAGTAACCAGGTCCAGGTGAGTAACCAGGTCCAGATGTGGAACCAGGTCCAGGTGTGGAACCAGGTCCAGGTGAGTAACCAGGTCCAGGTGTGGAACCAGGTCCAGGTGAGGAACCAGGTCCAGGTGAGTAACCAGGTCCAGGTGAGGAACCAGGTCCAGGTGATGAACCAGGTCCAGGTGAGTAACCAGGTCCAGGTGTGGTACCAGGTCCAGATGTGGAACCAGGTCCAGGTGTGGAACCAGGTCCAGGTGAGCAACCAGGTCCAGATGTGAAACCAGGTCCAGATGTGAAACCAGGTCCAGGTGTGGAGCCAGGTCCAGGTGAGGAACCAGGTCCAGATGTGGAACCAGGTCCAGGTGTGGAACCAGGTCCAGGTGTGGTGCCAGGTCTAGATTTGGAACCAGGTCCAGGTGTGGAACCAGGTCCAGATGTGTAACCAGGTCCAGATGTGGAACCAGGTCTAAGTGAGGAACCAGGTCCAGGTGAGTAACCAGGTCCAGGTGTGGAACCAGGTCCAGATGTGAAACCAGGTCCAGGTGGGGAACCAGGTCCAGGTGAGGAACCAGGTCCAGATGCGGAACCAGGTCCAGGTGTGGAACCAGGTCCAGATGTGGAACCAGGTCCAGGTGAGGAACCAGGTCCAGGTGAGTAACCACGTCCAGATGTGGAACCATGTCCAGGTGAGTAACCAGGTCCAGGTGAGTAACCAGGTCCAGATGTGGAACCAGGTCCAGGTGAGGAACCAGGTCCAGGTGAGTAACCACGTCCAGATGTGGAACCATGTCCAGGTGAGTAACCAGGTCCAGGTGAGTAACCAGGTCCAGATGTGGAACCATGTCCAGGTGAGGAACCAGGTCCAGATGTGGAACCATGTCCAGGTGTGGAACCAGGTCCAGGTGAGGAACCAGGTCCAGGTGAGGAACCAGGTCCAGATGTGGAACCAGGTCCAGGTGTGGTACCAGGTCCAGGTGTGGTACCAGGTCCAGATGTGGTACCAGGTCCAGATGTGGTACCAGTGGGTGTGGTACTTTTTTTTGTACTTAGTTATTGTTGTTCAATATGAAATATTTCATTACTTTTGCGTGTTTTATGAGTACACACACAGCGGGGAAAAGTTTTGAACACATCGAGGTTTTCTCTGAAATATATTTCTAGTGGAGTTGGAGGATCTTTTAGTCTACTTCACTTTGTCAGGCAGGTCCTATTTAAGTGATTTCTGATGGAGAACAGGTGTGGCAGTAATCAGGCCTGGATGTGGATAGAGAAATTGAACTCAGCTTTCCAAAGATGATAAACCACAGTTCATTTATGTTTTGATGGGGGGGGGGGGGGACCACTTTTCCCACACAGGGCCATGGAGGTTTGAATAAAAATATTCGTTTAAAAAACATTTTGTGTTTACTTGTGTTATCTTTGTCTAATATCTAAATTGGTTTGATGATCTGAAACATTTAAGTGTCACAAACATGCAAAATAAGAAATCATGAAGGGGGCAGACACTTTTTCACACAACTGTACAAGTGTGTGTATCTGTGAACCAACTGAAGATCAATGTTGAATTACATCACTTATTTATTCAACATTCATGTGAATACTGAGGAATGTTGATGATGTCACTCTGCAGGACCAGGTTTTGCCCGTCAGTCTGGGTGTGTGGGGGTTCACCGTGATGGACGCACACACCGAGCAGGCATGAATATTTAACGCTGGACTCTGTCAGGAACACGGAGATCACACGCTGACTGCTGAGCGTGTGTTCCAGCATGTTTCTGCGGCTCGCCGTGAATAAAACATGGAGGCGACTGTCACTCCGCATGCTGGCGAACAGCACTCGGGTCACCCGGCTGTCCCGCTCGCTTCCCTCCAGCACGTTTGAGATGAAGCTCACATCAGCGTATGACTGTTCATGCATCTGCTGAGTCATGATTCCACAAACGTTGTAAAATGTAAATAAAACTGAATCTCATCCACAAATTTTATTCCCACAACATATTTTAGGAGGTGGAGAGATGGGAGGAGACGAGGAGGTGTAAGAGGACGGAGGAGTAGGAGGGACATACACACTCAGAAACAGAGGTACCAGTTTGTACCTAAAAGGGTCCAAAGCTTGTTGCTGGGGGGGGGGGTTCCTTTCTGAAAGACATTTCTGTACCTTCATGGTCCATTTTTGTACCTTATCAAGCTGTATGAGTTAATAAAGTACAATTAAACCAATTAAAGATGATGAATAAAAGTAAATAAAATAGAGATTATGACAACAATCAAAGATGCTGATAATAAATGAATAATTATTATAGAAATATTAGGCCAAACACATATATAATTATACATATAATTATTACTATGATTATTATGAAAATCATAATATAATAACTATAATCATACTACTGTTTAGAAGTACTGCTATTTATAGTTATTGTACAAGCTACACACATTTTTCAATGCTGCAGGTACCCTTAGGGTTGGAATGGTACAAATGTGTACTTTATATTACTTTGGAGCCTTTTTCATAGTATATAGGTACTTCTGGCCTCATAAAGACCAATATTGTACTTTTGAGAGAACATTTGTAAAACATGTACGTGCAGGTACAGAAACGTTCCTGTCTGTACCTCTGTTTCTGAGAGTGAGGGGACGTGGCCTTACCTTGCAGCCCGTTGGCGTTGTTGGCGGAGCAGTTGGGAGGAGGAGGTGACGCCGGCGGCCGGACCACCGGAGCGAAGGCGCTCTTCTGTTTGACGGCGGCGGAGAAGGAGAAGACGCCGTGAGAGGAGTTGCAGTTGGAGACAGCCATGGTGGGACTGGAGGGGACGACTGGGAAACAAACACAGTCAGCTTCAGACCTAACGGATCTCTGCGGTCCACATGTCCCACCGGTTTCAGGTCCAGAACCCAAACAGAGGGAACCCTCAACTTCATCAACAAATAGTTTGATTTTTACCAGATTATCATCAGATTACAGAGGAAAGGATTTGGATTATATACAGGTTAGACCACAGAAATGCTGCGTAACAGGAGGTGGAGTGGTCAGACCTGATGTGGTCACACCTGATGTGGACAGACCTGATGTGGACAGACCTGATGTGGTCAGACGTGGCTGGATCACATATAACATGTACAGACTTAATGTGAACAGATTTAACGTGAACAGATTAAACATTAACAGATTAAATGTGAACAGATTTAATGGGAACAGATTAATTGTGAACAGATTGAACGTGAATAGATTCAATGGGAACAGATTTAATGTAACTGGATTAAACGTTAACAGATTTAACATGAAAAGATTAAATATGAACAGATTAAATATGAACAGATTAAATGTGAATGGATTTATTGGGAACAGATTAAATGTAAACAGATTAAACATTAACAGATTAAATGTGAACAGATTTAAAGGAGTCATCACCCGGAAATCCCACTTTTTCATGTTAAAACATGTGTATTGGGGTAGGAATTGAGTAAAAAAGTGCCAGAAACTCCTGAAAGTGAAAGTGGCTTCGTTTTTCAGCTTGCGCTCTCTCTTCATCCCAGAATCGGCCACAAGATCGCGCACTCCACAGCACGCGATTTGGACCCGCCTCTGGCGTTGACGTCAACCGCCTCGGCCTGCTAAGCTAGCCTCTTTAGCGCCACCTAAAAGCCGCTGATTACCTGCCACGGAGGAGTTATGACCAGCTGTTATGATGTGAACTAGAGAGGCTGCGAGCGAGCTGCTAAGCTAGCGTCTTTGTTATGAGCTCTGCTTTTCACCGGCTCCTGCGCAGAAGCGTGTCTGCCTTACAGATGCTCGTGGTCGGCCTGAGTGTTGCAAGTCACACTGCGTCTCCTGCTGTAGCAAAAGCCATCAGAGGCCCAGCTGTGTGGATGCCTGTCATAGTGTCTGAGCCCCAGACATGAATCCATCCTCATTCAAGGTGCAAAGGCATGGTTAACTGGCTCCCTGCAGTGAAAATGCCCGTATAAGTGTTTCTCGCCGAGATATTGCGTTTGGGGGATTTTCGCTGCTGCTTTCCAGGAAAGACCCAGAGCTGCTTCCAACCCTCGTGCCCTTCATATTTTTGACACTAGCTACCATCTACACTTAGAATGTCCAAGATCGGATGTTCAGAAATAAAGTTATGAGCTCTCTGCTCTGCTCTAACTCTCGTACGTGTTCTCGCGACAAACAAAAGTTGGGGATAAAAAGAGGTTAAAATGAGCTCATTAAATTTTCGTCCACCCAACTATAATTAAAAATTCATTTGAAGATAATTTAAGAAGGATTGTGTATGTAAAACACTAGGTTATGACACCTTTAACGGGAACAGATTTATTGGGAACAGATTAAATGTAAACAGATTAAACATTAACAGATTAAATGTGAACAGATTAAATGTGAACAGATTAAACGTTAACAGATTAAATGTGAACAGATTTAATGGGAACAGATTAAACGTTAACAGACTAAATGTGAACAGATTAAATGTGAACAGATTAAATGTGAACAGATTAAACGTTAACAGACTAAATGTGAACAGATTTAACGGGAACAGATTAAACGTTAACAGACTAAATGTGAACTGATTAAATGTGAACAGATTAAATGTGAACAGATTAAACGTTAACAGACTAAATGTGAACAGATTACATGTGAACAGATTAAATGTGAACAGAATTAACGGGAACAGATTAAACGTTAACAGACTAAATGTGAACTGATTAAACGTTAACAGACTAAATGTGAACAGATTAAATGTGAACTGATTAAATGTGAACAGATTAAATGTGAACAGATGTTGCCATTATTTAGCTGGAACTATTTACCTTGATACTTACTCCCGTACGGCGAGTTGGTAGACGAGCCATTCAGGAACCCCGGGGATGTGGCCACTCCCAGGTTTGGCATGCCGGTGTTTCCGTAGCCATTCATGCTGTTGCTAACGGTGTTGCCATAGTTACTCTGTTGGGGGGTGGAACTCGGCACGTAGCCCCGCGGCGACACGCTGCTGGTGTTTCGACTGTAACCGACTGGAATAGGACATTAGAGTTGTAAGAACAGGTCCTCTGAAAGAACAGAAACTGTTTATGAGGATCTGGACCTGAGGACTGGTCTGGTTTCTGATTGGCCTGTTGGATCTGCACGTGTTCCTCAGGACCAGACCGAATTTAACCTTCTTTCTGCTGGTCATGGGATCATCAGCGTTGGAGCTGACCTACCTTGCGTTGTCTCAGAGACATTGACGGCCAGCTGTCCACTGAAGGAGTTGACTCCCATCATGCCGTGTGAGGTTGCGTTGCCTAGTGATGGGATCTGGTTGTGATTCCTGGGAACGCTGTAGAGAGCTTCGGCAATGTCCGCTGCTCGCTTCAAAATGATTTCCTGCAGCAACAAGAGAGCCGAAGCTGTGATGGGATGGTTGTTACGGGGGGGTTGGTTCAGGGGGCTCCAGAGCAGACTGTGATCACTTATGATTGACACTATTGATCCGCTCAGATGGTTCGTATCGCCAACGGGAGACGGTGGTGATGCGGCAGTGCGACCTTGAACAGACACGCTCCCCGTAAACGCATGCAA
Source organism: Atherinomorus stipes (assembly GCA_023101725.1). Classification (NCBI taxonomy): domain Eukaryota; kingdom Metazoa; phylum Chordata; class Actinopteri; order Atheriniformes; family Atherinidae; genus Atherinomorus; species Atherinomorus stipes. The sequence goes on along the minus strand of JALJCO010004024.1, from coordinate 35,013 downwards.
ATCCACCTGTAGGCCCAATAACCGCTCTGAGATTAACGGGGGGCAAAGGAGCGTGTCGTGGGGGGGGGGGTTGTTCAGGGAGGCGGGGACTGCTTCATCTAGAGCTGTGTTTGGGGGGGAACGAGCAGGGGTGCCCGCAGAGAGGTTTTTTTTGTATGTGTGTGTGTGTGTGTGTGTGTGTGTGTGTGTGGGGGGGGGGGGGGGGGGGGGGGGGGGCAAGGGTTATTCAAGGATAGCTCTTGCTTCTTCAAACCTGGACCCTATCTCTGGAATCCATACGTGCATGTACTCAGCAGTAACATTTCTGCATCGCTCTGTCTCCTGTACTCAGATCAGTCGTAGATCCGCGTATATCCATGTACGGCAGTGGACAGAGGACACTGATGTGAACTGATTAAATGTGAACAGATGAACGGCCTCTACATAACACGTTATCTGCAGCAAACTTCTTTCATTTCAACAAGACGCTGTAAAAACTCAAATCTTACCAAGTAGATTTTACAATTTCTGATCAAAATATCTCATCAGTGATCAGTAATGCGTAGAAGTCCCGATCAGCCTGAACACTACTTATAATAGATTTGTTTTTAATTTAACCCCTTAAAGGTCTCTGACGGTGCAACATTTGTGGGGCTTTGGGCCTCTGATAATATCGGCCTACCAGTATTATCGGACGATATTTGCATTAAAATGTGATGTAGGAAAATACTGCGAAATTTCATTAGTAAAATCTCACGAGATTTCGTTACGGAGCAATGAAATCTCATGAGATCTTGTTCCATCAGCGTTGGTCCAGCATGTCTAAAAGTCCCTGTTATCCTGGAAGAACTTCATTTCCCAGCATTCCTTTCAGAGTCATGTGACTACGGTGCAGCTCCTGCTGCTACAGACTGACTTATTAATACCTGCTAGTAGCTGATATATGGTAGTATCTAATACCTGCTAGTATCTTATGTATGGTAGTATCTAATACCTGCTAGTATCTTATGTATGGTAGTATCTAATACCTGCTAGTATCTTATGTATGGTAGTATCTAATACCTGCTAGTATCTTATGTATGGTAGTATCTAATACTGGTCCAGCATGTCTAAAAGTCCCTGTTATCCTGGAAGAACTTCATTTCCCAGCATTCCTTTCAGAGTCATGTGACTACGGTGCAGCTGCTGCTGCTACAGACTGACTTATTAATACCTGCTAGTAGCTGATATATGGTAGTATCTAATACCTACTAGTATCTTATGTATGGTAGTATCTAATACCTGCTAGTATCTTATGTATGGTAGTATCTAATACCTGCTAGTATCTTATGTATGGTAGTATCTAATACCTGCTAGTATCTTATGTATGGTAGTATCTAATACCTGCTAGTATCTTATGTATGGTAGTATCTAATACCTGCTAGTATCTTATGTATGGTAGTATCTAATACCTGCTAGTATCTTTTGTATGGTATACATAATCATTAGACAATATGAACTACATTAGATCAGCTGATGGTGGAGGAGGAAGACCACCATCACATCAGGCTGGATGGGTGATGAAGGAGCCGAGACAGAAGCAGTTGCAGCGGGGAGGTGATGAAGACGAGGGTCCAGCTCCTACCTGGTTGTTGTGAGGCATCCCGTACAGCGCCTCCACCAGGTCGGCCGCCCGCTTCAGCAGGACCTCCTGGAACAGAGGACGAGTCACATCTTTTACTTCAGTGTGAGGTCAGAGAACCGTCCAATCAGAGTCAGAGAACCGGCCAATCAGAGTCAGAGAATCGTCCAATCAGATTCAGAGAACCGTCCAATCAGAGTCAGAGAACAGTCCAATCAGAGTCAGAGAACCGTCCAATCAGAGTCAGAGAACCGTCCAATCAGAGTCAGAGAATCGTCCAATCAGAGTCAGAGAACCGGCCAATCAGAGTCAGAGAACCGGCCAATCAGAGTCAGAGAATCGGCCAATCAGAGTCAGAGAACCGGCCAATCAGAGTCAGAGAATCGGCCAATCAGAGTCAGAGTACCGTCCAATCAGATTCAGAGAATCGGCCAATCAGAGTCAGAAAACCGTCCAATCAGAGTCAGAGAATCGGCCAATCAGAGTCAGAGAACCGTCCAATCACATTCAGAGAACTGTCCAATCAGAGTCAGAGAACCTTCCAATCAGAGTCAGAAAACCGTCCAATCAGAGTCAGAGAATCGGCCAATCAGAGTCAGAGAACCGTCCAAGCAGAGTCAGAGAACCGTCCAATCACATTCAGAGAACTGTCCAATCAGAGTCAGAGAATCGGCCAATCAGAGTCAGAGAACCGTCCAATCAGAGTCAGAAAACCGTCTAATCAGAGTCAGAGAATCGGCCAATCAGAGTCAGAGAACCGTCCAATCAGAGTCAGAAAACCGTCCAATCAGAGTCAGAGAATCGTCCAATCAGAGTCAGAGAACCGGCCAATCAGAGTCAGAGAACCGGCCAATCAGAGTCAGAGAACCGGCCAATCAGAGTCAGAGAACCGGCCAATCAGAGTCAGAGAATCGGCCAATCAGAGTCAGAGAACCGGCGAATCAGAGTCAGAGAATCGGCCAATCAGAGTCAGAGTACCGTCCAATCAGATTCAGAGAATCGGCCAATCAGAGTCAGAAAACCGTCCAATCAGAGTCAGAGAATCGGCCAATCAGAGTCAGAGAACCGTCCAATCACATTCAGAGAACTGTCCAATCAGAGTCAGAGAACCTTCCAATCAGAGTCAGAAAACCGTCCAATCAGAGTCAGAGAATCGGCCAATCAGAGTCAGAGAACCGTCCAAGCAGAGTCAGAGAACCGTCCAATCACATTCAGAGAACTGTCCAATCAGAGTCAGAGAACCGCCTAATCAGAGTCAGAGAATCGGCCAATCAGAGTCAGAGAACCGTCCAATCAGAGTCAGAAAACCGTCTAATCAGAGTCAGAGAATCGGCCAATCAGAGTCAGAGAACCGTCCAATCAGAGTCAGAAAACCGTCCAATCAGAGTCAGAGAATCGTCCAATCAGAGTCAGAGAACCGGCCAATCAGAGTCAGAGAACCGGCCAATCAGAGTCAGAGAACCGGCCAATCAGAGTCAGAGATTCAGCCAATCAGAGTCAGAGATTCGGCCAATCAGAGTCAGAGAACCGTCCAATCAGAGGCCAGGGAGGGAGACAAGCGTAGGACAAGAGGATGAGAGGACGGATGGGTTGTCCCTGTACGCCAAAGACGATAAAACCAAACCGGAAACCTGGAAACAGACAAGGTGAGACCAGATGAGACCAGACGAGACCAGACGAGACCAGCCGAGACCAGGCGAGACCAGACGAGACCAGCCGAGACCAGGCGAGACCAGGTGGGACCAGACCAGACCAGACCAGACAAGACCAGGCGAGACCAGGCGTGACCAGATGAGACCAGACGAGACCAGGCAAGACCAGGAGAGACCAGCTTGGACCAGGCGAGACCAGCTGGGAAAAGGTGAGACCAGGTGAGACCAGCTGGGACCAGGTGTGCAGATGACAGGAAGTAGACCTTGACCTAGGGTCCAGGGGACCGTTCAGGTCCAGTTCTGGGTCCAGGAGGCCAGAACTGGACCTGGAATAACTCCTGATCAGATTGGTTGCACGTCTCCATGGTAACTGAGGCGTTTCTGACTCCTCTCATGATGAATAACCAGAACTTTACCGACAGTTTACTGTTAGAAGTTACTGATTCACTGGTGAGACGGCGGTTCTAAGCGGTTCTAGCTGGATCCATCTGGTCCTGCCAGACCGTCTCCATGTGTGTTTGCGTGTGTGTAATGGCTGGTGCCAGAACAATGCTTCATTCAGTCTTTATCTTAATTAAACTCTCCGTTAATCTGCTGCTGCTCATTACAAACTCCTCCAGGAAGCTTTTCAATTAACCCAGCCCCTCATCCTCCTCATCCTCATCTTCATCCATGCTCTTCATCCTCCTCCCCTCATTCTCATCTTCATCCATCCTCCAACCCTTCATCCTCCTCATCCTGATCTCCATCCATGCTCTTCATCATCATCCTCATCTCATCTTCATCCTTCCATCTACAGCTCGTTCATTCCTCCCTTTCTTTCCTCTCTATGTTAAACATGAGCGTGACCATTACGTCTGACAGTAATCACATTACTCTTAAAATCACACCTGATGCTCGTACATCCACTTCTGACAAGTCTGCTCACCGTTTTATAGTTTATTATCTGATTCATATCACAGTGTCTCTGTAGCGGTGAAGGAGAAGGGAGAGAGGCAGAAGGATATTTTGGATTATTATATTGTTGCTTCTGTAGATTTAACAGCTTGTCTTAAGATGATATTGTTGCCAGTAAACATCTACCAAAAATAAAGACAAGAAATTGAATGTTCTGGGGGCCTCTGTGGTCAACTGTATGTCAGGGATCCTCTGGGGCCAACTTTATATCTGGGGGCCTCTGGGGCCAAATTTATGTCCGGGGTCCTCTGGGGCCAAATTTATGTCTGTTTTCCTCTGGAGCCAACTTTATGTCTGAGATCCTCTGGGGCCAACTTTGTGTCTGGGGGCCTCTGGGGCCAAATTTATGTCTGTATTCCTCTGGAGCCAACTTTATATCTGGGGGCCTCTGGGGCCAAATTTATGTCCGGGGTCCTCTGGGGCCAAATTTATGTCTGTTTTCCTCTGGAGCCAACTTTATGTCAGTTTTGGAAACTTTTTCAAGGGATGTTCCTTGAAGGCTTAGGTATGCATTTTGTGAATTTCAGTTCTTATTAGAAAATATCTGCATCTACAGTTGTCCTCAAAATATTCATACCCTCCAATTAAAGAAGGAAAAAATTAAGTGAAATAATTTGAAATTGACAAAAGTAATGATAAATAAAAATTCTATGAAAATTATGTTGATTTTTATTTGTGGTTGACAGAAATATTAAAAACAATCACACAAGAAATAAAACAAGTAAACAAGCATGATGGGGCTCCGAAGCTAAAATGTTGTTGAGCGACACTTTGAGACAATCACTGTCATCAGGTGTTTTCTGTAATGTTCAAAAAGACGTCTACACCTGCTGACAGGTATTTTGGTCCACTGTTCATGAGAAAAGTGCTCTGATGCGTCTGGAACAGTTTTGTTTGTTTGTTTGTTTTAAATGATATTTTCAACCATAATTCAAAATCAATATTTTCCTTCACTAAATTATAATTTTATGATTTTTTTTAAAAATTCATTATTAGTTTCTTTAGTTTGTTGTTATTTGAATTACTATTTTGAATATAGCCTTTTCTTTAATTGGAGGGTATAAATAATTTTGAGGACGACTGTATATTTGCCTGCTGGTAATCCAAGCTAACAAAATTAAATCTTAGTCAGTATTTATCCTTTACTTTTTTATTGTTTTGTCAGTACAGTTGTAACTTCAACTGTTGGCAGCCAGCAAGATACACAGGGAGACCGGAGACCCCCCCGCTAATTTAGGTCAAACTTGTACGAGTCCCTCCCATTCTCCCACCGAGAGCAGACAGTTACCTGACTGCTGTTCCTGCGGTTCATTCTCATGTTCTTTCCTTCTCCTTTTCTCATATCCTTTAACTCCGCTTCATCTCTCACTTCTCTCCAGCCTGATGTGCTGGAAATGCGGGACACATGCGCGACCGGGCAGTGACGTCGTCACGTTTTTTTTGTTTTTTTTAAAATCCCTTCACGGGGCCTTTGAGTTTGTGGGGCCCTACGCAACGTGCGTAGTGTGCGTATTGGGTGAACCGGTACTGGCCCCAGGGATGACCTGTCTTCGTGGGGCGGCATGGGTGAGGCCACCAAACAACATATTTAAAGGGCGGGGCTGTAGGACCTTTACATAAAAACTGCCCTGATCTGGACAAAATTTTCAAAAGAGGGTCAGGGTTAACAAGTCCAAGACGATATGCTGGAAATTTTTGGCAAAGTGAGCAAAACGCTTTTCAAGGGCCCTATGGGCCCTGGGATTTTAAGGGGCTTAATTTTTCCCTCCAGAGGTGTGTGAGGTCTTGGGGGGCTCTAGCTGCTCTAGAATGGCTACGGGAGCGCAATAAAATTTTCATTGGGGGATTGCAAATGACAGCTTGTCCATGTGACATTCACTCCCATTCATACTTTTTTGGGATCATAGGTCACTCTAGAAAGGTGCAAGAACCCCAAAATCCGGTCGATTGATGTTCATAAGATGCTGTATCAGGCTGCTGTATAATTTGTCTCAAAAGCATTTTTTGGCGAAATGGCAGCAAAACAGACAGTATGTGCTCAATTACAATGGACTGCCACTGTATGGAAGAAATATGACTGACGGGTAATATGTCACTCTAGGAAGGGGCTAGAAACACCAAAATTGGGCCAGTTGATGTAAAGAGCATGCTCTATCAAGCAAAAGTGGAGTTTTGCCCAAAATATGCATGGGTGCAATATGCCAATGGAAAAGACATGTGCTTCATGCAGAGGGACTGCTATTGCACACAAAATGCAAACACAATTTTCATTACAATCCATGGGTAAATGTTGGGGGGGTCATAACTTTTTTTCTTAGGAGGTAGAAGCTCAAATTTCAACAAGTTATTCCTCATGTGGGGGCACAACAAATGTGCTAGTTTTGGTGGAAATTGGAGAACACTGAAAAACCACTGCAGGTCGCCCTGATGTCATCAAAAAAGGTCTAAAATTCAATCTTGTCCAATTGACACCATATGTGCACATTTGCATCAGCAGACCCTTAGGAGCCTTTGCTTCAATTTTCCACCCATTTGGGCTTAATTTGACTGAGTTCTGACACTGTCTATTAGCACTACCTGGGCTTCAATATTAAGGGACTGGAAGTAGACATTTTTTGTGAGGTCATAACTTGGTCAAAAAGAGAGTTGAAGGCTGAAACATGCATATTTGGTCCATCTGAGCCCGGGCAGGTAGCCATATCCATTTCAGTCCATTTGGACTTCATTTGACCAAGTTATAGCTCTGTCCATAAGCCCGCCAAAGCTCCCAATACTGAGGGATTGAAATTGTACACTTTTCTTTGTGAGGTCATAACTAGGTCATATTAATGAATTTTGACCTAAAAGTAAGTGGCCTTGTTTACAGGGACTAAATGGACTAGCTCTCGCAACCCGAGTCTGTGACCTGACCAAGTATTAAATTTTTTTGAACCCTCAAAGTAAAACTGTCCACTTCCAATCCCTCAGTATTGGGAGTCTGAAATTCACACAGCCAACTCCCCAGACCCCGGCAAGCTGGCGTTTGTCCGTTTCAGCCCATTTTGACTAACTTTGTCCACAAGTCCTCCCTGCCTCCCAGTGTTGATGGATTGCAAATTTCGGTGGAGAAAGAAAGCATCGAAACGCTCTAAAAAAGCCATGTCCGGGGAGCCAACTGTATTTCTGGGGGCCAACTTTATATCCGGGCATCTGCAGGTTAAATTACTGTTTCTATTTCTTCTCTTCATCTTTTTATCCTGACTTTATTTTCTTGTCCTTTTTTCCTTGTTCATCCTCCTTTTTTCTTTGATGGCTTTTACACCTCTTTTCTTCCCCCACCCTCCCTTTTTATCTCACCCCCTCCTTTCTCTTCCTCCCTTCCTGGTGGTGTCTCCCTCTCCTCCCTCCTCTTCCTCCTTAGATAATAAATAAACCTCATAACGATGACTTACGGCGCTTTAACCCTCCGTGAGTGTCAGATCTTCGTCGGGGAGGAAGAGCTCGGTGTGAAGTGGCTCTCAGCCTCGATTGCATTTAATCTGCTCGTTCATTCTGAGACATTCAAGTGTGTCGGGAGATTTATGCGCTCGTGCGTGTTTATGGTGACAAATGAAAGCCTGATTATTACAAGTGTTTCCTTGTTGTGCCGCCAGATGACAAGCACCTCTCTCTCTGTCTCCCACACACACACAATAACAAGGTTACCACAGCGATGGAGCTGCAGGCTGGGATGTCATCACTACGGAGGAAACCAATTATTCTGTTACACACACACACACACACGCATGCACACACACAAACACATACACACACACCGCATGCAATCACACAGACACGCACACACACACACACACCAGTGTTGTTTTTGGCAGCTATCTGAGTTTTAGTCTTAGTCTTAGTCTTTCTGACGAAAATGCTTATTAGTTTTAGTCATATTTTAGTCATTTCTGTATCTGATAGTTTTAGTCTAGTTTTAGTCGACGAAAATCAAAAAGGTTTTAGTCTAGTTTTAGTCGGCGAAATTAAAAACGTTTTAGTCTAGTTTTTGTCAGGTAGGCTATTTAAAAAAAAAAAAAAAAAAAAAGAATAACTGGCCACTAAAGAGACCATGCTGCCGGTTACATTTGAGCATATAGAATTGTATATGAAAACAGAAAGAAAGACTATGTTCCATTGCAAGTGAAGACAGCAGTTAATGGTGAGGGGAGTGAGTTGTGTTGTCTTGTATTTTAATCATGTGGCACCTGAAAGTTTGATTTTGTTGTTTTATTATATTGTGTATCTTTTCTTTACCTGCCAAGGGACTGCTGATGCTAATTAGCTTACTGACAATTCAACATGTTGCTATATGTTCATTAATATGTACTGTCCCTGTCAAATAAAAAAGTTTGAAGATAGAATAAATTTTAAAGCTTCTCATAAAAATACTGAATGCAAAAACGTTTTTGACACAAACCATCAATTTATTGCAAAATTAAGGTAAAATATAGGGCTGCAAATATCTTAAATTACTAACCATTTGGGAGTCGAAACAGGAACCGACTCAAAAGAGCCGGCTTTTTGGGAACCGAATCAAAAGAGCCGACTCTTTGGGAACCGAATCAAAAAGGCCGGCTCTCTGAAACGAGACGAACTTCCCACTGTATGAACAGCGCAGCCAAGCAGCTGCGCGTCTGACCGCAGGTGTTCACCAGAGTCCCGCAGCAGTTCAGATACCCGACGGTAACACCCAAAAACGCTGTTTAGCAGATAGAAATGACAAAGATTAATATCATGGTTAAGGTGTGGGCGGATATTTATGTAGTTCGGGTGGGTGGCGGTGAGAATATGTTTCTTTTTCGTTGGACAAGACGCGTTTTAAACATCTAACGTTGGGATCGTTTCCAGATCAGGCAGAGACAGAGGCACTGCTGGTAATGGGAACAGCGAACACTGTTACAACCAGGGATGATGATCTTTTATGCTGGAATCTCTGAATCAAATAAATAAAGCCCCTACGTGGCAAAATGACAGAGACTGCTGTGAATTTAAGATATTAATGTGCGACGTGCGGGTCAGGTTTGACAGGAAGAGCCGCGGTTCGCGGGTCTTGGTTCGGGCGGATGCGAGTAAGGATGCAACTACTTTTTAACTTTTGACAGACAGATAAATGCAGAATAGGTAGACATTTCCTGCATTATGAACGTCTGACAGACCAGAGATTCACATTTTCGTCCAGTCTCGTCTCGTCAAAGAAAATTTACACACGTCCCGTCATGTTTTAGTCATCAAAGAGACATGTTTAGCTAGTCATCGTCTCGTCATCGTCATGAAAAAAAGGGGCGTCAACGAAATGATTTCGTCATCGTTAACGAAAACAACACTGACACACACACACACACAGACACATACACAGGCATACACTCACACACACACACACTCACACACACAGGCATACACTGACACACACACACGCACACTCACACATACACAGGCTTACACTCACACACACAGGCATACACGAACACACTCTAACATTGTCTACCTCATGATCCAGCATCATCTTCACCCTGATCCAGCATCATCTTCATACTGATCCAGCATCATCTTGCTCCTGATCCAGCATCATCTTCATCCTGATCCAACATCGTCTTCATCCTGATACAGCATCATCTTCATCCTGATCCAGCATCATCTTCCTCCTGATCTAGCATCATCTTCATCCTGATACAGCATCATCTTCCTCCTGATCCAACATTGTCTTTATCCTGATCCAGCATCATCTTCCTCCTGATCCAGCATCATCTTGCTCCTCATCCAGCATCATCTTCATCCTGATCCAACATAGTCTTCATCCTGATGCAGCATCATCTTCATCCTGATCCAGCATCATCGTCCTCCTGATCTAGCATCATCTTGCTCCTGATCCAGCATCATCTTCATCCTGATCCAGCATCATCTTGCTCCTGATCCAGCATCATCTTCATCCTGATCCAGCATCATCTTCCTCCTGATCCAGCATCATCTTCATCCTGATCCAACATCGTCTGCCTCATGATCTAGCATCATCTTCACCCTGATCCAGCATCATCTTCACCCTGATCCAGCATCATCTTGCTCCTGATCCAGCATCATCTTCATCCTGATCCAACATCGTCTTCATCCTGATCCAACATCGTCTAACTCATGATCTAGCATCATCTTCATACTGATCCAGCATCATCTTGCTCCTGATCCAGCATCATCTTCATCCTGATCCAACATTGTCTTCATCCTGATACAGCATCATCTTCATCCTGATCCAGCATCATCTTCACCCTGATCCAGCATCATCTTCACCCTGATCCAGCATCATCTTCCTCCTGATCCAGCATCATCTTCATCCTGATCCAACATCGTCTGCCTCATGATCTAGCATCATCTTCATCCTGATCCAGCATCATCTTCACCCTGATCCAACATCGTCTTCATCCTATCCAACATCGTCTACCTCATATCTACATCATCTTCACCCTATCCAGCATCATCTTCATCTATCCAGCATCATCTTCTCCTATCCAGCATCATCTTCATCCTATCCAACATCGTCTTCATCCTATCCAACATCGTCTACCTCATATCTAGCATCATCTTCACCCTATCCAGCATCATCTTCATACTATCCAGCATCATCTTGCTCCTATCCAGCATCATCTTCATCCTGATCCAACATTGTCTTCATCCTGATACAGCATCATCTTCATCCTGATCCAGCATCATCTTCACCCTGATCCAGCATCATCTTCACCCTGATCCAGCATCATCTTCCTCCTGATCCAGCATCATCTTCATCCTGATCCAACATCGTCTGCCTCATGATCTAGCATCATCTTCATCCTGATCCAGCATCATCTTCACCCTGATCCAGCATCATCTTCATCCTGATCCAACATTGTCTTCATCCTGATCCAACATTGTCTACCCCCTAATCTAGCATCATCTTCCTCCTGATCCAGCATCATCTTCATCCTGATCCAACATCGTCTACCTCATGATCTAGCATCATCTTCACCCTGATCCAGCATCATCTTCACCCTGATCCAGCATCATCTTGCTCCTGATCCAGCATCATCTTCATCCTGATCCAACATCGTCTTCATCCTGATCCAACATCGTCTACCTCATGATCTAGCATCATCTTCACCCTGATCCAGCATCATCTTCATACTGATCCAGCATCATCTTGCTCCTGATCCAGCATCATCTTCATCCTGATCCAACATTGTCTTCATCCTGATACAGCATCATCTTCATCCTGATCCAGCATCATCTTCACCCTGATCCAGCATCATCTTCACCCTGATCCAGCATCATCTTCCTCCTGATCCAGCATCATCTTCATCCTGATCCAACATTGTCTTCATCCTGATCCAACATCGTCTGCCTCATGATCTAGCATCATCTTCATCCTGATCCAGCATCATCTTGCTCATGATCTAGCATCATCTTGCTCCTGATCCAGCATCATCTTCATCCTGATCCAACATCGTCTTCATCCTGACACAGCATCATCTTCACCCTGATCCAGCATCATCTTCACCCTGATCCAGCATCATCTTCCTCCTGATCCAGCATCATCTTCATCCTGATCCAACATCGTCTGCCTCATGATCTAGCATCATCTTCATCCTGATCCAGCATCATCTTGCTCCTGATCCAGCATCATCTTCATCCTGATCCAGCATCATCTTCATCCTGATCCAACATCGTCTTCATCCTGACACAGCATCATCTTCATCCTGATCCAGCATCATCTTCATCCTGATCCAACATCGTCTTCATCCTGACACAGCATCATCTTCATCCTGATCCAGCATCATCTTCCTCCTAATCTAGCATCATCTTCATCCTGATACAGCATCATCTTCCTCCTGATCCATCATCTTCCTCCTGATCCAGCATCATCTTGCTCCTGATCAAGCATCATCTTCATCCTGATCCAGCATCATCTTCATCCTGATCCAGCATCATCTTCCTCCTGATCCAGCATCATCTTCATCCTGATCCAACATTGTCTTCATCCTGTTCCAACATCGTCTACCTCATGATCTAGCATCATCTTCATCCTGATCCAGCATCATCTTCATCCTGATCCAGCATCATCTTCCTCCTGATCCAGCATCATCTTCATCCTGATCCAGCATCATCTTCCTCCTGATCCAGCATCATCTTCATCCTGATCCAGCATCATCTTCATCCTGATCCAACATTGTCTTCATCCTGATCCAACATCGTCTACCTCATGATCTAGCATCATCTTCACCCTGATCCAGCATCATCTTCATCCTGATCCAACATCGTCTTCATCCTGATCCAACATTGTCTACCTCATGATCTAGCATCATCTTCATCCTGATCCAACATCGTCTACCTCATGATCTAGCATCATCTTCTTCCTGATCCAGCATCATCTTCCTTCTGATGCAGCATCATCTTCCAATTTGCACCCTTCTTTGTCCCAGAGTCCTGCACGGGTCCAGTATTACCAACCCGTACCCGGGTCCGACCCAGAGTCCTGCACCAAACCTGATCCATGAGTGTGGGTCCAGCCGCTGCGCTGCTGCAGAGTCTGCTGTCCTGGACATTTTGTCCTGCTTCCCTCCAGGAGGCAAACTTGAGCAATAAGGTGAAAACTAAAAGATTCAAAACAGCTTCTCTCTGAAAGCAACAGCCTCCCTGACCTCCCACATGCTCCTCAGGACCGGTCCGGCTCAGAGTCCTGGTTATATCTAGTCCAGTGTTATCTGGTCCAGTTTAGTAAAAGGAGCCAGACCCATCCTCATCAGTCTGGTCTGGTTCCGGTCTGGACCGGTCCGGTTTACTCTGGTCCAGTCTTGTTTGGTAAAACACCCTCGAACAATGCTTCGAGGTCTGGTTTGGTTCGGCCTGGTCTGGTCTAGTCTAGTCTGGTCCAGTCTGGTTTGGTAAAACGCCCATGAACAATGCTCTGTGGTGTGGTTTAGTCCAGACCGGTCTGGACTGGTTTAGTCTGGTCTGGTCCGGTCCTCTCTGGTCCAGTCTGGTTTGGTAAGACACCCATGAACAATGCTCCATGGTCTGGTTTAGTCAAGATCGGTCTGGACTGGTTTGGTTTGGTAAAATGCCCTTAAACAATGCTCTGTGGTCTTGTTTAGCCCAGACCAGTCTGGACTGGTTTGGTCTGGTTTGGTAAAACGCCCTTGAACAATGCTCCAAGGTCTGGTTTAGTCCGGAATGGTCCGGTTTGGTCTCGTCCAATCTGGTTTAGTAAAACGCCCTCGAACAATGCTCTGAGGTCTGGTTTAGTCCGGACTGGTCGGGTCTGGTCTGGTTTGGTAAAACACCCTCAAATAATGTCTGTAAACTGTTTTTCAGAGCATTCTGGTCTGGTCTGGTTTTTCTGGTCTGGTCTGGTCCGGTCTGGCTTACTAAAACAAGGAGCAACAGCAGAAAAACATTGACGGACTAAAATGGAAACAGATTTCAGAGTTTATAGAAATCAGATAAGACGTGTACTGATGATGTGCATGTGTGTGTGTGTGTGTGTGTGTGTGTGTGGCCAATCTTCTTTCTTGCCACATGACTGCACTCACTGATTACCTGATTTGACTGTTTCAACCTCTGTTTGCCAATAGGCTTTACAACCCCCCCCCCCCCCCCCCCACCCCCCCACCCCCCACACACACACACACAGTGCATGTTGGATTCAATCATCTGTTGTGTATGTGTGTGTTTTTTAAATCTGTCCTGCTGATGTGTGTGACTGATATCTAACAATGATGAATGTCATTTACATAGAAAGAGCTGCGACTCTGACCTGAAGGTCCTCACAGAGATGTTAAAACACACCTGCAGGCAGACCTCTGACCAGCGGCTCTCAGATCTGGTTCTGCAGCAGGAACACGTTCTCGACGCCAACGTCACCGGTTCTGCAGCAGGAACACGTTCTCGACATTAACGTCACTGGTTCTGCAGCAGGAACGCGTTCTCAACGTTAACGTCACCGGTTCTGCAGCAAGAACGTGTTCTCGACGTTAACGTCACCGGTTCTGCAGCAGGAACACGTTCTCGACGTTAACGTCGACAGTTCTGCAGACAGGAAACACGATACACAACCCACTTCTGAACAAAAGGTACCACCCTGTGGAACATCCTCCTAGAACCAGGTCTGAGAATGGTTCCTTGCGTGTGGAGTTGGAACCAGTTTCAGGTTCTATGTGGAACCTGTGCAGGTTCTGCTGCTGGTCTCGGTGGTCCAACGTGACGAGCATCCGTCCCGTTTCGCTCATTTTCCCGGTCCTCATCCATGCATGTTGCTGAGCTGCTTTCGTTGAAGCTCTGGTGTCTCTGGGTTTGTGGCGGAACGTAAACCTGCAGCATCTCCAGCCTGGTGCAGAGCTGCACAGGACGGCAGGTCCAGGCCCGTCTGCAGTCATGAGGCTCCTGCAGACTGCAGCACGAGCACGCTACAGCACGAGCACAGCATTGTGGGTAATTACGTCAAGCATAACAGATGAATTATTGAGGCGGTGGTTTTCATCACTGCGTTAACGGCTCAGATCAGACGGTTCTCTTCCTCTTTGAAGCCACATGTCTGCAGATTCACAGCTTCATTAGACCAACCAGAAACCTGGTCCAGGTTTGGTCTGACCCACAGACCCGGTCCAGGTTTGGTCTGACCCAGAGACCCGGTCCAGGTTTGGTCTGACCCAGAGACCCGGTCCAGGTTCGGTCTGACCCAGAGACCCGGTCCAGGTTTGGTCTGACCCAGAGACCTGATCCACAATGTGTCTCACAAACGTGTCCCTGTGAAGATGGACATGTCCCTGTTGGGACAAACGTGTCCCTGTAAAGATGGACATGTCCCTGTGGGGACAAATGTGTCCCTGTGAAGACAGACGTGTCCCTGTGGGGACAAATGTGTCTGTGTCCTACCTTGGGAAGCCTCTCCGGGTCTCCGGGGTGACGGGGGATGACCTTCTGTAACCTCTGGAAGCCGTAGTCGATGGTGGGCTCGTTCAGCGCTGAGGAAGAGGAGGATACAAGTCAGCTACTTCATCCAGATTCATCAGAATCACAAGTTTCACTTTACAGAAGAGACTTTGTCCTGGTCAGCGAGGACAGAAAATAGAGACCTGGTGGAGACCTGGGGCCTCATTTATAAACTGTACGTAGGAACTTTACTAAAAGGGAATGTACGCCCAAAACCAAAAGTTTGCGCACGCCGTAACATATTCAGATTTAAAAAATCGTGCATGTGCAAAAATTCAAGCAATTCCAGCTTTATAAATCACACTCTCCCTGGAAGTTTGCGCAGGTGAATTTGGCCCCGCCCCATACACGCCCACATTCCACCATAAATGGTCAATGCAAAGTACCTCATGGATGTTTTCTGCATTTAAATAAGCCAGCTGATCTGAGTCATTGTGGCGACCGAAACGACAATAAAACGCAATTTCGCGGAGACCGAAGTGGAGGTGCTTGTTGGTAAAGTGAAGCCTCACAAAAACAATTGATCAGGGCATCACAGCGGAATCCCAGATGGAAGAAAGTCTGAGTGGAAACAGGTTGTGGTGTTGATGATGTAACAGAGGTCTGTTCCATAAGTCACTTTGTGGAACTGTGGAGGAAACGCCGTGTCACAGCAACCGCGTGCAGAACGCAGAGCTCCTTTTTGGCGTGGTGCAGCAGTGTCGATCTTGAGTCTCCTATGCAAAACGGAATTGCCCAAACCAGTCTGCCAAAGGAGAACATTAGCAGGTCAGCAGCTAGGATGCATTATCAGTTAGATCCAAGCAACAGGGCCCGGTGCTGCCACCAGAGGAATCATGATGCCATGTGGTTTCAGTTCCCCACCTCACCATCCGTGTCACCAGTTTCCCCAGTCTAAAAAACGTGAGAGTTGACGTTAGGGATCAGAAACAGCGTGGCATGGCTCAGAGTTAACGTTAAAGATCAGAGCCAGCGTAGCATAAGTCAGAGTTAACGTGAGAGACCAGAACCAGCGTAGCATGGCTCAGAGTTAACGTGAGAGATCAGAACCAGCGTAGCATGGCTCAGAGTTAACGTGAGAGACCAGAACCAGCGTAGCACGGGTCAGAGTTAACTTCAGACACCAGAACCAGCGTAGCATGGCTCAGAGTTAACGTTAGAGATCAGAACTAGCGTAGCATGAGTCAGACTTAACGTGAGAGACCAGAACCAGCGTAGCATGGCTCAGAGTTAACGTGAGAGATCAGAACCAGCGTAGCATGGGTCAGAGTTAAAGTCAGAGACCAGAACCAGCGTATCATGGGTCAGAGTTAATGTCAGAGACCAGAACCAGCGTAGCATGGGTCAGAGTTAACATGAGAGACCAGAACCAGCATAGCATGGCTCAGAGTTGACGTGAGAGACCAGAACCAGCGTATCATGGGTCAGACTTAACGTGAGAGACCAGAACCAGCATAGCATGGCTCAGAGTTAACATGAGAGACCAGAACCAGCGTAGCATGGCTCAGAGTTAACGTGAGAGACCAGAACCAGCGTAGCATGGCTCAGAGTTGACGTGAGAGTCCAGAACCAGCGTATCATGGGTCAGACTTAACGTGAGAGACCAAAACCGGCGTAGCATGGGCCAGAGTTAACGTGGTAGACCAGAACCAGCGTAGCATGGCTCAGAGATAACGTGAGAGACCAGAACCAGCGTAACATGGTTCAGAGTTAATCTGAGAGACCAGAACAAGCGTAGCATGGCTCAGAGTTAAAAGTGAGAGACCAGAACCAGCGTAGGGTGAGTCAGAGTTAACGTGAGAGACCAGTACCAGCATAGCATGGGTCAGAGTTAATGTGAGAGACCAGAACCAGCGTAGCATGGGTCACAGTTAACGTGAGAGACCAGAACCAGCATGGCATGGCTCAGAGTTAACGTGAGAGACCAGAACCAGCGTAGCATGGCTCAGAGTTAAAAGTGAGAGACCAGAACCAGCATAGCATGAGTCAGACTTAAAAGTGAGAGACCAGAACCAGCGTAGCATGAGTCAGAGTGAACTTGAGAGACCAGAACCAGCGTAGCATGGCTCAGAGTTAACGTGGGAGACCAGAACCAGCGTAGCATGGCTCAGAAATAACGTGAGAGACCAGAACCAGCGTAGCATGAGTCAGAGTTAACGTGAGAGACCAGAACCAGCATAGAATGAGTCAGACTTAAAAGTGAGAGACCAGAACCAGCGTAGCATGAGTCAGAGTGAACTTGAGAGACCAGAACCAGCGTAGCATGGCTCAGAGTTAACGTGGGAGACCAGAACCAGCGTAGTATGGCTCAGAAATAACGTGAGAGACCAGAACCAGCGTAGCATGAGTCAGAGTTAACGTGAGAGACCAGAACCAGCATAGCATGGGTCAGAGTTAACGTGAGAGACCAGAACCAACGTAGCATGGCTCAGAGTTAACGTGAGAGACCAGAACCAGCGTAACATGGGTCAGAGTTAACGTGAGAGACCAGAACCAGCGTAGTATGGGTCAGAGTTAACGTGAGAGAACAGAACCAGCGAACCATGGCTCAGAGTTAATGTTAGAGACCAGAACCAGCGTAGCGTGGTTCAGAGTTAACGTGAGAGACCAGAACCAGCGTAGCATGGGTCAGAGTTAAAGTGAGAGACCAGAACCAGCGTATCATAGGTCAGAGTTAACGTGAGAGACCAGAACCAGCGTAGCATGGGCCAGAGTTAACGTGGTAGACCAGAACCAGCGTAGCATGGGTCAGAGTTAACGTGAGAGATCAGAGCCAGCGTAGCATGGGCCAGAGTTAACGTGAGAGACCAGAACCAGCATAGCATGGGTCAGAGTTAACGTGAGAGATCAGAACCAGCGTAGCATGGGTCAGAGTTAATTTGAGAGACCAGAACCAGTGTAGTATCGGTCAGAGTTAACGTGAGAGACCAGAACCAGCGTAGCATGGGTCAGAGTTAACGTGAGAAATCAGAACCAGCGTAGTATGGCTAGGAGTTAATGTGAGAGACCAGAACCAGTGTAGTATGGGTCAGAGTTAACGTGAGAGACCAGAACCAGCGTAGCATGGCTCAGAGTTAAGTGAGAGACCAGAACCAGTGTAGCATGGGTCAGAGTTAACGTGAGAGACCAGAACCAGTGTAGCATGGGTCAGAGTTAACGTGAGAGACCAGAAACCAGCGTAGCATGGCTCAGAGTTAACGTGAGAGACCAGAACCAGTGTAGCATGGGTCAGAGTTAACGTGAGAGACCAGAACCAGTGTAGTATGGGTCAGAGTTAACGTGAGAGACCAGTACCAGCATAGCATGGGTCAGAGTTAATGTGAGAGACCAGAACCAGCGTAGCATGGGTCACAGTTAACGTGAGAGACCAGAACCAGCATGGCATGGCTCAGAGTTAACGTGAGAGACCAGAACCAGCGTAGCATGGCTCAGAGTTAAAAGTGAGAGACCAGAACCAGCATAGCATGAGTCAGACTTAAAAGTGAGAGACCAGAACCAGCGTAGCATGAGTCAGAGTGAACTTGAGAGACCAGAACCAGCGTAGCAGGGCTCAGAGTTAACGTGGGAGACCAGAACCAGCGTAGCATGGCTCAGAAATAACGCGAGAGACCAGAACCAGCGTAGCATGAGTCAGAGTTAACGTGAGAGACCAGAACCAGCATAGAATGAGTCAGACTTAAAAGTGAGAGACCAGAACCAGCGTAGCATGAGTCAGAGTGAACTTGAGAGACCAGAACCAGCGTAGCATGGCTCAGAGTTAACGTGGGAGACCAGAACCAGCGTAGTATGGCTCAGAAATAACGTGAGTGACCAGAACCAGCGTAGCATGGGTCAGAGTTAACGTGAGAGACCAGAACCAGCGTAGCATGGCTCAGAGTTTACGTGAGAGACCAGAACCAGCGTAGCATGGCTCAGAGTTAACGTGAGAGACCAGAACCAGCGTAGCATGGCTCAGAGTTAACGTGAGAGACCAGAACCAGCGTAGCATGGCTCAGAGTTAACGTGAGAGACCAGAACCAAACCAGACCCCCAAGGTTCCGAGAATTGAACCGATGGGTCCTGTGGGTCAGGGGAGCGTGCTATGCGAGTTTGGAGCAGATCTGACCATGTAGAAATTTTGATATGTTACAGAAAAAAAAAGCTTAATCCTGCCGCAGGGTCAAAAGTTCAATATTCTCCAATTGGGCCGAAACTCTGCAGGGCTGTTTGGGGGGGTGAGGATCAAAAAGGTTAAATTTTCAACCCCCTGCACTTAGCAGTTTGCTATGGGAGCCCGTACAGAGGAACAAGTCCGGAGGATAGACTGCTGTTAATAACGGCCAAAACCCATTGCCCTACAGCAGGAAAAACCTTTCTCAAGAAACTATGGGGGAGAACATCATGAGGAGAACCTGACTGCTTTCTATGGCCAATCAGACCTTCTAAAAATGATAGAGACACTGGTTCAAGCTCCTCGAGCTGCAGGACAAGAGACTTGGGTAGAGGGTTCAGATGCAGGAGCAGAGATGAGAGTCCCTGCAGAAGCAACCTTATCAATAAAAAAGGGCAGGAAGCAGTGCCCAGTGGTAGCAGTGGTAGAGGACAGTACAGGACGGTATGGTACGTATGGTACGGTACGGTAGAGGGCAGTACAGGACGGTACGGTACGTATGGTACGGAACGGTAGAGGGCAGTACAGGACAGTACGGAACAGTAGAGGACAGTAGAGGACAGTACAGGACGGTACGGTACGAATGGTACGGTACGGTAGAGGGCAGTACAGGACGGTACGGTACGTATGGTACGGTACGGTAGAGGGCAGTACAGGACGGTACGGTACGTATGGTACGGTACGGTAGAGGGCAGTACAGGACGGTACGGTACGTATGGTACAGTACGGTAGAGGACAGTACAGGACGGTACGGTACGTATGGTACGGTAGAGGGCAGTACAGGACGGTACGGTACGTATGGTACGGTACGGTAGAGCGCAGTACAGGACAGTACGGTACGTATGGTACGGTACGGTAGAGGGCTGTACAGGACAGTACGGTACGTATGGTACGGTATGGTAGAGGACAGTACAGGACGGTACGTATGGCACGGAACGGTAGAGGGCAGTACAGGACAGTACGGTACGTATGGTACGGTAGAGGACAGTACAGGACGGTACGTATGGTACGGAACAGTAGAGGGCAATACAGGACGGTACGGTGCGTACGGTACGGTACGGTAGAGGGCAGTACAGGATGGTACGTATGGTACGGTACGGTAGAGGGCAGTACAGGACGGTATGGTACGTTTGGTACGGTACGGTTGAGGGCAGTACAGGACGGTACGGTACGTATGGTACGGTACGGTAGAGGACAGTACAGGACAGTACGGTACGTATGGTACGGTACGGTAGAGGGCAGTACAGGACAGTACGGTACGTATGGTACGGTACACTAGAGGGCAGTAGAGGACGGTACGGTACGTATGGTACGGTACGGTAGAGGGCAGTACAGGACAGTACGGTACGTATGGTACGGTACGCTAGAGGGCAGTAGAGGACGGTACGGTACGTTTGGTACGGTGCGGTAGAGGACAGTACAGGACGGTACGGTACGGTACGGTAGAGGGCAGTACAGGACGGTACGGTACGTATGGTACGGTACGGTAGAGGGCAGTACAGGACGGTACAGTACGTTTGGTACGGTACGGTAAAGGACAGTACAGGATGGTACGGTACGTATGGTACGGTACGGTAGAGGACAGTACAGGACAGTACGATACGTATGGTACGGTACGGTAGAGGACAGTACAGGACGGTACGATACGTATCGTACGGTAGAGGACAGTACAGGACGGTACGATACGTATCGTACGGTAGAGGACAGTACAGGATGGTACGGTACGTATGGTACGGTACGGTAGAGGAAAGTACAGGACGGTACGGTACGTATGGTACGGTACGGTAGAGGGCAGTACAGGACAGTACGGTACGTATGGTACGGTACGGCAGAGGGCAGTACAGGACCGTACGTATGGTACGGTACAGTAGAGGACAGTACAGGACGGTGCGGTACGGTACGGTAGAGGGCAGTACAGGACGGTACGGTACGTATGGTACGGAACGGTAGAGGACAGTACAGGACGGTACGGTAAGTATGGTATGGTACGGTAGAGGGCAGTACAGGACGGTACGGTACGTATGGTACGGTACGGTAGAGGACAGAATAATACTGTACAGTAGGGATGCTACAGTACACTACAACACAGAACGGTACACTGCGGTACAGTAAGGGACAGTAAGGTACAGGATGGTATGGTATGGTCCAGTAAGGGACCAGCACAGTACAGTAAAGGACAGTACTATACGCTACAGTAAAGTACGGGATGGTATGGTACGGTCAAGTACAGGACAGGACGGTACAGTACAGGACAGTACGACACGTAACAGTAAAGTACAGGATGGTATGGTACAGTCCAGTACAGGACAGCACGGTACAGTGCAGGACAGTATGGTACGTTACAGTAAAGTACGGGATGGTATGGTACTGTCAGTACAGGACAGGACGGTACAGTACAGGACAGTACGATACGTTACAGTAAAGTACAGGATGATATGGTACGGTCCAGTACAGGACAGCACGGTACAGTACAGGACAGTACAATACGTTACAGTAAAGTACGGGATGGTATGGTACGGTCCAGTACAGGACAGCACGGTACAGCATGGTACAGTAAAGGACAGTATGATACGTTACAGTAAAGTACGGGATGGTATGGTACGGTCCAGTACAGGACAGCACGGTACAGTACAGGACAGTACGATACGTTACAGTAAAGAACGTGATGGTATGGTACGGTCCAGTACAGGACAGCACGGTACAGTACAGGACAGTACAATACGTTACAGTAAAGAACGTGATGGTATGGTACGGTCCAGTACAGGACAGCACGGTACAGTACAGGACAGTACGATACGTTACAGTAAAGAACGTGATGGTATGGTACGGTCCAGTACAGGACAGCACGGTACAGTACAGGACAGTACGATACGTTACAGTAAAGAACGTGATGGTATGGTACGGTCCAGTACAGGACAGCACGGTACAGTACAGGACAGTACGGTACAGTACAGGACAGTAGGATATGTTGCAGTAAAGTACGGGATGGTATGGTACGGTCCAGTACAGGACAGCACGGTACAGCATGGTACAGTACAGGACAGTATGATACGTTACAGTAAAGAACGTGATAGTATGGTACGGTCCAGTACAGGACAGCACGGTACAGTACAGGACAGTAGGATATGTTGCAGTAAAGTACGTGATGGTATGGTACGGTCCAGTACAGGACAGTATGGTACGTATGTTCTCGTGTCTGATCTGGTTCTGCTCTGGGTTCTGATCTTGTTCTGACGAGGTTCTGGAAGGAAAATGAGGCCCAGCATGAAGAAACTGTTTAAACAGTGTGTGTTAATGTAATAAAGTGTATGTCTGAAAGGGACATAGGACAAAGGGACATGTTGGACAAAGGGACATGTCAGACACTAATAAGCCATGGTGTAAAGGTTGCTTATGCTAATGAATTAGCATCGTGGCTAATTTGCATCCCTTGCCCGTGACAGGTCACAGAGCTGCAACAATCCATGCCGGCTGTAGAATAAAGACGACAGCATAAACCGGTATGTAACCTGTGATTTAGTGTGTTTGGGGAGTTAACTGTGAGCGTGCATGGTGTGTAACGTGTGTGATTTAGTGTGTGTGGGGAGGTAACTGCGAGCGTGCATGGTGTGTAACGTGTGTGATTTAGTGTGTTTGGGGGAGGTAACTGCGAGCGTGCATGGTGTGTAACGTGTGTGATTTAGTGTGTGTGGGGAGGTAACTGCGAGCGTGCATGGTGTGTAACGTGTGTGATTTAGTGTGTTTGGGGAGGTAACTGCGAGCGTGCATGGTGTGTAACGTGTGTGATTTAGTGTGTGTGGGAGTTAACTGTCAGCGTGCATGGTGTGTATTGTGTGTGATTTAGTGTGTGTGGGGGAGTTAACTGTGAGCGTGCATGGTGTGTATTGTGTGTGATTTAGTGTGTGTGGGGAGTTAACTGCGAGCGTGCATGGTGTGTATTGCGTGTGATTTAGTGTGTGTGGGGAGTTAACTGCGAGCGTGCATGGTGTGTATTGTGTGTGATTTAGTGTGAGTGGGGAGCTAACTGTGAGCGTGCATGGTGTGTATTGTGTGTGATTTAGTGTGTGTGGGGAGTTAACTGTGAGCGTGCATGGTGTGTATTGTGTGTGATTTAGTGTGTGTGGGGAGTTAACTGTGAGCGTGCATGGTGTGTATTGTGTGTGATTTAGTGTGTGTGGGGAGTTAACTGTGAGCGTGCATGGTGTGTATTGTGTGTGATTTAGTGTGTGTGGGGAGCTAACTGCGAGTGTGCATGGTGTGTATTGTGTGTGATTTAGTGTGTGAGGGGAGTTAACTGTGAGCGTGCATGGTGTGTATTGTGTGTGATTTAGTGTGTGTGGGGAGCTAACTGTGAGCGTGCATGGTGTGTATTGTCTGTGATTTAGTGTGTGTGGGGAGTTAACTGTGAGCGTGCATGGTGTGTATTGTGTGTGATTTAGTGTGTGTGGGGAGTTAACTGTGAGCGTGCATGGTGTGTATTGTGTGTGATTTAGTGTGTGTGGGGAGCTAACTGCGAGCGTGCATGGTGTGTATTGTGTGTGATTTAGTGTGTGTGGGGAGCTAACTGCGAGCGTGCATGGTGTGTATTGTGTGTGATTTAGTGTGTGTGGGGAGCTAACTGCGAGCGTGCATGGTGTGTATTGTGTGTGATTTAGTGTGTGTGGGGAGCTAACTGCGAGCGTGCATGGTGTGTATTGTGTGTGATTTAGTGTGTGTGGGGAGTTAACTGCGAGCGTGCATGGTGTGTATTGTGTGTGATTTAGTGTGTGTGGGGAGCTAACTGCGAGCGTGCATGGTGTGTATTGTGTGTGATTTAGTGTGTGTGGGGAGCTAACTGCGAGCGTGCATGGTGTGTATTGTGTGTGATTTAGTGTGTGTGGGGAGCTAACTGCGAGCGTGCATGGTGTGTATTGTGTGTGATTTAGTGTGTGTGGGGAGCTAACTGCGAGCGTGCATGGTGTGTATTGTGTGTGATTTAGTGTGTGTGGGGAGCTAACTGCGAGCGTGCATGGTGTGTATTGTGTGTGATTTAGTGTGTGTGGGGAGCTAACTGCGAGCGTGCATGGTGTGTATTGTGTGTGATTTAGTGTGTGTGGGGAGTTAACTGCGAGCGTGCATGGTGTGTATTGTGTGTGATTTAGTGTGTGTGGGGAGTTAACTGCGAGCGTGCATGTGACGGTGCTTGGCACACGTCTCCATCGTTGGGTTCATCAGACGTCTTTTTTATTTCCTCCTTCTCCTCAAACATCATTTACACTTTAAACTGGTCCAGAGGTGATAAATCAGTCAGTGAACGCATCCGTGCACGGCCGTGCGGGAGTGTGTGTATGTGTGTGACCCCATTCTTTAACGAGACTCAGACCCCTCCTCTCCACAGTGGGACGTGGTAGTTCTTGGGCCTGGTCTGGGACCAGCACCGCTACAGGACTCCATCCAAATCATGTCTGTGTTATCTGCAGAGTGTGACCTTCTGTTATGTTGATTCTCTCTCCCTTGCATGTGTGTGTGTGTGTGTGTGTGCGTGTGGGTGTGTGTGTGTGTGTGTGTGTGTGTGTGTGTGTGTGTGTGGTGTGTGTGTGTGTGTGTGTGTGTGTGTGTGTGTGTGTGTGTGTGTGTGTGTGTAGTGTCCTGTCACAAACACGCAGGTTTACCTGCGTCTCATCCGTCCGTCTACTCGGCTGTGAAGATGCTTCACAGCCGCTGAGCTGAGACGTCCTATAAAACCTGGACGGTCTGTTTCTTTTGTGTCATTAAAAACATCTTCATCCCACAGACTTCTGATCTTCACCTGACCCTGCAGAGTCCTCCATCTGGCCCTGACCTTACATAGTCCTCCATCTTGTTCTGCTTAGAGCTCCATCTGATCCTATTAGAGCTCCATCTGATCCTAACCCTGCAAAGAACTCTATCTGGTCCTGCAGAGTCCTCCATCTGGTCCTCCATAGTCCTCCATCTGGTCCTGCAGAGTCCTCCATCTGGCCCTGACCTTACATAGTCCTCCATCTGGTTCTGCTTAGAGCTCCATCTGATCCTAACCCTGCATAGAACTCTATCTGGCCCTGCAGAGTCCTCCATCTGGTCCTGCAGAGTCCTCCATCTGGTCCTGCAGAGTCCTCCATCTGGTCCTGCAGAGTCCTCCATCTGGTCCTGCATAGACCTCCATCTGGCCCTGACCTTACATAGTCCTCCATCTGGTTCTGCTTAGAGCTCCATCTGATCCTAACCCTGCAAAGAACTCTATCTGGTCTTGCAGAGTCCTGCATCTGGTCCTGACCTTACAAAGTCCTCCATCTGGTCCTGCATAGTCCTCCATCTGGTCCTGCATAGACCTTCATCTGGCCCTGACCTTACATAGTCCTCCATCTGGTTCTGCTTAGAGCTCCATCTGATCCTAACCCTGCATAGAACTCTATCTGGTCCTGCAGAGTCCTCCATCTGGTCCTGCAGAGTCCTGCATCTGGTCCTGACCTTACAAAGTCCTCCATCTGGTCCTGCATAGTCCTCCATCTGGTCCTGCATAGACCTCCATCTGGCCCTGACCTTATATAGTCCTCCAATTGGTTCTGCTTAGAGCTCCATCTGATCCTAACCCTGCATAGAACTCTATCTGGCCCTGCAGAGTCCTACATCTGGTCCTGCATAGTCCTCTATCTGGTCCTGCAGAGTCCTCCATCTGGTCCTGACCTTACATAGTCCTCCATCTGGTCCTGCAGAGACCTCCATCTGGTACTGCAGAGTCCTGCATCTGGTCCTGACCTCACAAAGTCCTCCATCTGGTCCTGCATAGTCCTCCATCTGGTCCTGCATAGACCTCCATCTGGTCCTGCAGAGTCCTCCATCTGGTCCTGACCTTACAAAGTCCTCCATCTGGTCCTGCATAGACCTCCATCTGGTCCTGACCTTACAAAGTCCTCCATCTGGTCCTGCATAGACCTCCATCTGGTCCTGCATAGACCTCCATCTGATCCTGCATAGACCTAAATCTGGTCCTGCATACACCTCCATCTGGCCCTGACCTTACATAGTCCTCCATCTGGCTCCTGCATAGACCTCCATCTGGTCCTGCATAGACCTTCATCTGGTCCTGCATTGACCTTCATCTGGTCCTGCATTGACCTCCGTATGGTCCTGCATAGACCTCCATATGGTCCTGCTTAGACCTCCATCTGGTCCTGCTTAGACCTCCGTATGGTCCTGCATAGACCTCCATATGGTCCTGCTTAGACCTCCATCTGGTCCTGCATAGACCTCCATCTGGTCCTGCTTAGACCTCCATCTGGTCCTGCATAGACCTCCATCTGGTACTGACCCTGCAGAAGCCTCCATCTGGTCCTACATAGTCCTCCATCTGGTCCTGCTTAGACCTCCATTTGGTCCTGCTTAGACCTCCATGTGGTCCAGCAAAGACCTTCATCTGGTTCAGACCCAGCAGAGGCCTCCAACTGGTCCTCCAGAGGTCTCCATCAGGTCCTGCTTAGACCTCCATCTGGTCCTGCATTGACCTCCATCTGGTCCTACATAGACCTTCATCTGGTCCTGCATAGACCTCCATCTGGTCCTGCATAGACCTCCATCTGGTACTGACACTGCAGAGGCCTACATCTGGTCCTACATAGTCCTCCATCTGGTCCTGCTTAGACCTCCATCTGATCCTGCTTAGACCTCCATCTGGCCCTGACACTGCATAGACCTCCAATCTGGTCCTGCATAGACCTCCATCTGGTCCATCTTAGACCTCCATCTGGTCCTGCATAGACCTTCATCTGGTCCTGCTTAGACCTCCATCTGGTCCTGCATACACCTCCATCTGGTCCTGCATAGAACTCCATCTGGTCCTACATAGACCTCCATCTGGTCCTACACAGTCCTCCATCTGGCCCTGAATAGACCTTCATCTGGTCCTGCTTAGACCTCCATCTGGTCCTACATAGACCTCCACCTGGTCCTGCATACACCTTCATCTGGTCCTGCATACACCTCCATCTGGTCCTACATAGACCTCCATCTGGTCCTACACAGTCCTCCATCTGGTCCTGAATAGACCTCCATCTGGTCCTGCTTAGACCTCCATCTGGTCCTGCATAGACCTCCATCTGGTCCTGCATAGACATCCATCTGGTCCTGCATAGACCTTCATCTGGTCCTGCATAAACCTCCATCTGGTCCTGCATAAACCTCCATCTGGTCCTGCATAGGCCTCCATCTGCTCCTGCATAGACCTCCATTTGGTCCTACATAGACCTCCATCTGGTCCTACATAGACCTCCATCTGGCCCTGACCTTACATAGTCCTCCATCTGGTCCTGAATAGACCTCCATCTGGTCCTGCTTAGACCTCCATCTGGTCCTGCATAGACCTCCATCTGGTCCTGCATAGACCTTCATCTGGTCCTGCTAAGACCTACATCTGGTCCTGCATAGACCTCCGTCTGGTCCTGCTAAGACCTCCATCTGGTCCTGCATAGACCTTCATCTGGGTCTGCATAGACCTCCATCTGGTCCTGACCCTGCAGAAGCCTCCATCTGGTCCTACATAATCCTCCATCTGGTCCTGCTTAGACCTCCATCTGGTCCTACATAGTCCTCCATCTGTTCCTACATAGACCTCCATCTGGTCCTACATAGTCCTCCATCTGGTCCTGCTTAGACCTCCATCTGGTCCTACATAGTCCTCCATCTGGTCCTGCTTAAACCTCCATCTGGTCCTGCTTAGACCTCCATCTGGCCCTGACACTGCATAGACCTCCAATCTGGTCCTGCATAGACCTCCATCTGGTCCATCTTAGACCTCCATCTGGTCCTACATAGACCTTCATCTGGTCCTGCTTAGACCTCCATCTGGTCCTGCATACACCTCCATCTGGTCCTGCATAGACCTCCATCTGGTCCTACATAAACCTCCATCTGGTCCTACATAGACCTCCATCTGGTTCTGCATACACCTTCATCTGGTCCTGCATAGACCTCCATCTGGTCCTACATAGACCTCCATCTGGTCCTACATAGACCTCCATCTGGTCCTACATAGACCTCCATCTGGTCCTGAATAGTCCTCCATCTGGTCCTGAATAGACCTCCATCTGGTCCTGCATACACCTCCATCTGGTCCTGCATAGACCTCCATCTGGTCCTGCATAGACCTCCATCTGGCCCTGACCTTACATAGTCCTCCATCTGGTCCTGCATAGACCTCCATCTGGTCCTGCATAGACCTTCATCTGGTCCTGCATTGACCTTCATCTGGTCCTGCATTGACCTCCATCTGGCCCTGACCTTACATAGTCCTCCATCTGGTCCTGCTTAGACCTCCGTATGGTCCTGCATAGACCTCCATCTGGTCCTGCTTAGACCTCCATCTGGTCCTGCATAGACCTCCATCTGGTCCTGCTTAGACCTCCATCTGGTCCTGCATAGACCTCCATCTGGTCCTGACCCTGCAGAAGCCTCCATCTGGTCCTCCATAGTCTTCCATCTGGTCCTGCTTAGACCTCCATTTGGTCCTGCTTAGACCTCCATGTGGTCCTGCAAAGACCTTCATCTGGTTCAGACCCAGCAGAGGCCTCCAACTGGTCCTCCAGAGGTCTCCATCAGGTCCTGCTTAAACCTCCATCTGGTCCTGCATTGACCTCCATCTGGTCCTACATAGACCTTCATCTGGTCCTGCATAGACCTCCATCTGGTCCTGCTTAGACCTCCATCTGGTACTGACACTGCAGAGGCCTACATCTGGTCCTACATAGTCCTCCATCTGGTCCTGCTTAGACCTCCATCTAGTCCTGCTTAGACCTCCATCTGGTCCTGCATACACCTCCATCTGGTCCTGCATAGACCTCCATCTGGTCCTACATACACCTCCATCTGGTCCTACATAGACCTCCATCTGGTCCTGCATACACCTTCATCTGGTCCTGCATACACCTCCATCTGGTCCTACATAGACCTCCATCTGGTCCTACATAGACCTCCATCTGGTCCTGCATAGGCCTCCATCTGGTCCTACATAGACCTCCATCTGGTCCTACATAGACCTCCATCTGGTCCTGCATAGACCTCCATTTGGTCCTACATAGACCTTCATTTGGTCCTACATAGTCCTCCATCTGGTCCTGAATAGACCTCCATCTGGCCCTGACCTTACATAGTCCTCCATCTGGTCCTGCTTAGACCTCCGTATGGTCCTGCATAGACCTCCATCTGGTCCTGCTTAGACCTCCATCTGGTCCTGCATAGACCTCCATCTGGTCCTGCTTAGACCTCCATCTGGTCCTGCATAGACCTCCATCTGGTCCTGACCCTGCAGAAGCCTCCATCTGGTCCTACATAGTCCTCCATCTGGTCCTGCTTAGACCTCCATTTGGTCCTGCTTAGACCTCCATGTGGTCCTGCAAAGACCTTCATCTGGTTCAGACCCAGCAGAGGCCTCCAACTGGTCCTCCAGAGGTCTCCATCAGGTCCTGCTTAAACCTCCATCTGGTCCTGCATTGACCTCCATCTGGTCCTACATAGACCTTCATCTGGTCCTGCATAGACCTCCATCTGGTCCTGCTTAGACCTCCATCTGGTACTGACACTGCAGAGGCCTACATCTGGTCCTACATAGTCCTCCATCTGGTCCTGCTTAGACCTCCATCTAGTCCTGCTTAGACCTCCATCTGGTCCTGCATACACCTCCATCTGGTCCTGCATAGACCTCCATCTGGTCCTACATACACCTCCATCTGGTCCTACATAGACCTCCATCTGGTCCTGCATACACCTTCATCTGGTCCTGCATACACCTCCATCTGGTCCTACATAGACCTCCATCTGGTCCTACATAGACCTCCATCTGGTCCTGCATAGGCCTCCATCTGGTCCTACATAGACCTCCATCTGGTCCTACATAGACCTCCATCTGGTCCTGCATAGACCTCCATTTGGTCCTACATAGACCTTCATTTGGTCCTACATAGTCCTCCATCTGGTCCTGAATAGACCTCCATCTGGTCCTGCTCAGACCTCCATCTGGTCCTGCATAGACCTCCATCTGGTCCTGCATAGACCTCCATCTGGTCCTGCATAGACCTTCATCTGGTCCTGCATAAACCTCCATCTGGTCCTGCATAAACCTCCATCTGGTCCTGCATAGGCCTCCATCTGGTCCTACATAGACCTCCATCTGGTCCTACATAGACCTCCATCTGGCCCTGACCTTACATAGTCCTCCATCTGGTCCTGAATAGACCTCCATCTGGTCCTGCTTAGACCTCCATCTGGTCCTGCATAGACCTCCATCTGGTCCTGCATAGACCTTCATCTGGTCCTGCTAAGACCTTCATCTGGTCCTGCATACACCTCCATCTGGTCCTACATAGACCTCCATCTGGTCCTACACAGTCCTCCATCTGGTCCTGAATAGACCTCCATCTGGTCCTGCTTAGACCTCCATCTGGTCCTGCATAGACCTCCATCTGGTCCTGCATAGACCTCCATCTGGTCCTGCATAGACCTTCATCTGGTCCTGCATAAACCTCCATCTGGTCCTGCATAAACCTCCATCTGGTCCTGCATAGGCCTCCATCTGCTCCTGCATAGACCTCCATTTGGTCCTACATAGACCTCCATCTGGTCCTACATAGACCTCCATCTGGCCCTGACCTTACATAGTCCTCCATCTGGTCCTGAATAGACCTCCATCTGGTCCTGCTTAGACCTCCATCTGGTCCTGCATAGACCTCCATCTGGTCCTGCATAGACCTTCATCTGGTCCTGCTAAGACCTACATCTGGTCCTGCATAGACCTCCGTCTGGTCCTGCTAAGACCTCCATCTGGTCCTGCATAGACCTTCATCTGGGTCTGCATAGACCTCCATCTGGTCCTGACCCTGCAGAAGCCTCCATCTGGTCCTACATAATCCTCCATCTGTTCCTACATAGACCTCCATCTGGTCCTACATAGTCCTCCATCTGGTCCTGCTTAGACCTCCATCTGGTCCTACATAGTCCTCCATCTGTTCCTACATAGACCTCCATCTGGTCCTACATAGTCCTCCATCTGGTCCTGCTTAGACCTCCATCTGGTCCTACATAGTCCTCCATCTGGTCCTGCTTAAACCTCCATCTGGTCCTGCTTAGACCTCCATCTGGCCCTGACACTGCATAGACCTCCAATCTGGTCCTGCATAGACCTCCATCTGGTCCATCTTAGACCTCCATCTGGTCCTACATAGACCTTCATCTGGTCCTGCTTAGATCTCCATCTGGTCCTGCATACACCTCCATCTGGTCCTGCATAGACCTCCATCTGGTCCTACATAAACCTCCATCTGGTCCTACATAGACCTCCATCTGGTTCTGCATACACCTTCATCTGGTCCTGCATAGACCTCCATCTGGTCCTACATAGACCTCCATCTGGTCCTACATAGACCTCCATCTGGTCCTACATAGACCTCCATCTGGTCCTGAATAGTCCTCCATCTGGTCCTGAATAGACCTCCATCTGGTCCTGCATACACCTCCATCTGGTCCTGCATAGACCTCCATCTGGTCCTGCATAGACCTCCATCTGGCCCTGACCTTACATAGTCCTCCATCTGGTCCTGCATAGACCTCCATCTGGTCCTGCATAGACCTTCATCTGGTCCTGCATTGACCTTCATCTGATCCTGCATTGACCTCCATCTGGCCCTGACCTTACATAGTCCTCCATCTGGTCCTGCTTAGACCTCCGTATGGTCCTGCATAGACCTCCATCTGGTCCTGCTTAGACCTCCATCTGGTCCTGCATAGACCTCCATCTGGTCCTGCTTAGACCTCCATCTGGTCCTGCATAGACCTCCATCTGGTCCTGACCCTGCAGAAGCCTCCATCTGGTCCTACATAGTCCTCCATCTGGTCCTGCTTAGACCTCCATTTGGTCCTGCTTAGACCTCCATGTGGTCCTGCAAAGACCTTCATCTGGTTCAGACCCAGCAGAGGCCTCCAACTGGTCCTCCAGAGGTCTCCATCAGGTCCTGCTTAAACCTCCATCTGGTCCTGCATTGACCTCCATCTGGTCCTACATAGACCTTCATCTGGTCCTGCATAGACCTCCATCTGGTCCTGCTTAGACCTCCATCTGGTACTGACACTGCAGAGGCCTACATCTGGTCCTACATAGTCCTCCATCTGGTCCTGCTTAGACCTCCATCTAGTCCTGCTTAGACCTCCATCTGGTCCTGCATACACCTCCATCTGGTCCTGCATAGACCTCCATCTGGTCCTACATACACTTCCATCTGGTCCTACATAGACCTCCATCTGGTCCTGCATACACCTTCATCTGGTCCTGCATACACCTCCATCTGGTCCTACATAGACCTCCATCTGGTCCTACATAGACCTCCATCTGGTCCTGCATAGGCCTCCATCTGGTCCTACATAGACCTCCATCTGGTCCTACATAGACCTCCATCTGGTCCTGCATAGACCTCCATTTGGTCCTACATAGACCTTCATTTGGTCCTACATAGTCCTCCATCTGGTCCTGAATAGACCTCCATCTGGTCCTGCTCAGACCTCCATCTGGTCCTGCATAGACCTCCATCTGGTCCTGCATAGACATCCATCTGGTCCTGCATAGACCTTCATCTGGTCCTGCATAAACCTCCATCTGGTCCTGCATAAACCTCCATCTGGTCCTGCA
Source organism: Atherinomorus stipes (assembly GCA_023101725.1). Taxonomy (NCBI): domain Eukaryota; kingdom Metazoa; phylum Chordata; class Actinopteri; order Atheriniformes; family Atherinidae; genus Atherinomorus; species Atherinomorus stipes. Next base: position 2,020 of record JALJCO010004024.1, on the reverse strand, counting down.
TAGGCCTCCATCTGGTCCTACATAGACCTCCATCTGGTCCTACATAGACCTCCATCTGGCCCTGACCTTACATAGTCCTCCATCTGGTCCTGAATAGACCTCCATCTGGTCCTGCTTAGACCTCCATCTGGTCCTGCATAGACCTCCATCTGGTCCTGCATAGACCTTCATCTGGTCCTGCTAAGACCTCCATCTGGTCCTGCATAGACCTCCGTCTGGTCCTGCTAAGACCTCCATCTGGTCCTGCATAGACCTTCATCTGGGTCTGCATAGACCTCCATCTGGTCCTGACCCTGCAGAAGCCTCCATCTGGTCCTACATAGTCCTCCATCTGGTCCTGCTTAGACCTCCATTTGGTCCTGCTTAGACCTCAGTCTGGTCCTGCTTGGACCTCCATCTGGTCCTGACACTGCAGAAGCCTCCATCTGGTCCTACATAATCCTCCATCTGGTCCTGCTTAGACCTCCATCTCGTCCTACATAGTCCTCCATCTGGTCCTACATAGACCTCCATCTGGTCCTACATAGTCCTCCATCTGGTCCTGCTTAGACCTCCATCTGGTCCTACATAGTCCTCCATCTGGTCCTGCTTAGACCTCCATCTGGTCCTGCTTAGACCTCCATCTGGCCCTGACACTGCATAGACCTCCAATCTGGTCCTGCATAGACCTCCATCTGGTCCATCTTAGACCTTCTTCTGGTCCTGCATAGACCTTCATCTGGTCCTGCTTAGATCTCCATCTGGTCCTGCATACACCTCCATCTGGTCCTGCATAGACCTCCATCTGGTCCTGCTTAAACCTCCATCTGGTCCTGCATAGACATTCATCTGGTTCTGCATTGACCGTCATCTGGTCCTGCTTTGACCTCCATCTGGCCCTGACCTTACATAGTCCTCCATCTGGTCCTGCAAAGGCCTCCATCTGGTCCTGCATAGACCTCCATCTGGTCCTGCATAGTCCTCCATCTGGTCCTGCTTAGACCTCCATCTGGTCCTTCATTGAACTCCATCTGGTCCTTCATAGACCTTCATCTGGTCCTGCATAGACCTCCATCTGGTCCTACATAGTCCTCCATCTGGTCCTGCTTAGACCTCCATCTGGTCCTGCTTAGACCTCCATCTGGCCCTGACACTGCATAGACCTCCAATCTGGTCCTGCATAGACCTCCATCTGGTCCATCTTAGACCTTCTTCTGGTCCTGCATAGACCTTCATCTGGTCCTGCTTAGATCTCCATCTGGTCCTGCATACACCTCCATCTGGTCCTGCATAGACCTCCATCTGGTCCTGCTTAAACCTCCATCTGGTCCTGCATAGACATTCATCTGGTTCTGCATTGACCGTCATCTGGTCCTGCTTTGACCTCCATCTGGCCCTGACCTTACATAGTCCTCCATCTGGTCCTGCAAAGGCCTCCATCTGGTCCTGCATAGACAACCTCCATTTCTTTCTCCATCTGGTCCTTCATTGAACTCCATCTGGTCCTTCATAGACCTTCATCTGGTCCTGCATAGACCTCCATCTGGTCCTGATCCTGCAGAGGCCTGCATCTGGTCCTACATAGTCCTCCATTTGGCCCTGCTTAGACCTCCATCTGGTCCTGACACTGCATAGACCTCCAATCTGGTCCTGCATAGACTTCTATCTGGTCCTGCATAGACCTTCATCTGGTCCTGCATTGACCTCCATCTGGCCCTGACCTTACATAGTCCTCCATATGGTCCTGCTTAGACCTTCATCTGGTCCTGACCCTGCAGAGTTCGACATCTGGTCCTACATAGTCCTCCATCTAGTCCTGCATAGACCTCGATCTGGTTCAGACCCTGCAGAGGACTCCATCTGGTCGTACATGGACCTCCATCTGGTCCTGCATAGGCGTTCATCTGGTCCTACATAGACCTTCATCTGGTCCTACATGGACCTCCATCTGAGTCCTACATAGACCTCCATCTATTCTGGGGTTTTTTTGTATTTTAGTGTATTGTATTTTCCATACAATTGTGGAATGCGCTGCTATGTG
>JALJCO010004022.1:0-88033 GCA_023101725.1 Atherinomorus stipes | reverse complement strand
AACCAGGCTTAAGTATGGCAGAACCAGGGCCATACTAGGGCCAATACCGGAGCTCAAGTATGGCAGAACCAGGACCATACTAGGGCCAAAACCAGGCCCAAGTGTGGCAGGAACCACGGCCATACTAGCTCCAATACCGGGCCTAAGTATGGCAGAACCAGGGCCATACTAGGGCCAATACCTGGCCCAAGTATGGCAGAACCAGGGCCATACTAGGGCTAAAACCGGGCCCAAGTATGGCAGAACCAGGCCAGACCTGGAGTTAATCTGCTGTCCTGTGTTTCAGGTCAGGAAGTCTCTGAGCTCGTCGCTGGTTGCCCTCAACATTTCAGGGAGGAGCTCGATCATCTGGACTTGAGGTACAACAAGCTCCTGGAGGGTTTTCCCTTTAAATCATGACCCAAGAACACATGAGCAGAAAAATCTCCTTTTTTTATTTAAAGAAGTAGTTTTTTGACATAGGCCTCAGCCAGGGTTCTGTTTATCACTGGAGACAGTTTCAACATATTTTCTAATCGATTATGTTAAGATAAAACTAGTTTTACTTCCTAGATGTGGCAGCAGAGTGATATCTGCCGCTATGTGCACAAAAAAAAATTCATTACACAAATACTGTAAATTCTGGTCTACCAGGCGTTTTTTTTTCCACACACTGAACACTGCAGCTTGAACAACGATGAAGCTAATTGATGGATAGTTCCAGACAGCTGGGCTTTATGTAGAACACTGGGATCAGTGCTCACCGGTGAGACGCTGGAGGCGGCGTTAACATTTTTATTTATTTCTAACCAGCCCTGGACCAGGCACTGTTAAGAAAGATAAGTAAAGTCACATTTCACACCAAAGTGTTGTACAGAATAAAAGAATAAATCGGAAATAAAAACAGAATAAAAACACAATCACATAAACATATAAAACCAAAGATACAAAAATATAAAATGTAAATATAGATGTGACACTCTCAAACTGGGTGGAAAGCCAGTGAAAACAAATGAGTTTTCAGCAGTGATATAATGATAACGGACTGTGCAGATCTGATGGTTCGGGGCAGGCTGTTCCAAAGCCGAGGAGCAGCAACAGGAAAAGCCCCATCACCTCTTCCTTTCAGCCTCAGTGCTCTGACTGGGCTGTAAGTGTTCAGAAGTTCCAGAAGGTGGTGCAGTACCATTATAAGACTTAAAAACAAGTAGTAAAATCTTAAACTGAATCCTAGACTGCACTGAAACCAGTGTAAAGAAACAAACACCGGAGTAATGTGCTCACGGCGTTTAGACCAGGTCAGGAGACGAGCAGCTGCGTTCTGCACGAATAAAACATTTCTGTCGGTACGTAGCTTATATGCTGTAACTCACGTTTACAATGAGGACACCTGCTTCCTGACAAAGCCGCCTGTATATGTGCACATCTCATTTTCTAGTGGGTGCACTTTGTATTCAGGTACGCTAAACAGTCCGGAAGTTGCAGTATACAGTCAAAGATATGACCATGTGTGAAAGGCATGAGGATATGTCAGATTTTAAAGATTATTTCTAATTTCTTTCATCTAACTGTTACCATATGTCTGTGAACCAGGAACACCACCCAGAGCAGTGTGGACCTGCAGTCCACAGCTGGTCAGAAAGTAGTCCCACGGAACGTCATGCATACTGAATGATGAAAGGATAGCTTTATTTGTAGCATTATTCTATTAACATGGCGTTTGCACAGATAGTTTTGCATTATAACTAATTTGCCTCGGGTACTGGATGGAGTGGATAAAATGGATTTTAACGACTTCCTATCACCTGCGCTAGCCATAGCTATGGCAACCTACTGCAACTAGAATACTGGGATAAAATATATATTCAAACTGTCTCCGGTGATAAATAGTACCTTGGCTAACACAAAAATGATGAAAAAAATGAAAAAGAAATTCCAAACTACCCCTTTCATTTTTTTTTTCCGGGGGAGGGCTTAACAAAATGTTTAAAAGAGATGCATGTACAGTCATCCTCAAAATTATTCCTACCCTCCAATTAAATAAAAGGCTAAATTCACAAAAGTAATTCACATAAGAAGAAGCTAAAGCTAAGAAGCTAAAATAAAAAATTACAAAATTATAATTTAGTGAAATAAAATATTGCTTCTAAATTGTGGTTGGAAATAATTAAAAAAAAAAAAAACAAACAAAACAAAACTGTCCCAGACACATCAGAGCATCTTTCCCATGAACATGGACCAACATACCTGTCAACAGGTGCAGACGTCTGATTGGACGTTACAGAAAACACCTGATTGCAGTGATTGTCTCAAAATTTTAGCTTCGTAGCTCGTTTACTTGTTTGTGTGTGTGTGTGTGTGTGTGTTTGCTTTTAATATTTCTGTTGAACCACAATTCAGAATCAATGTTGGGATTTTCATGGAATTTTTATTTATTATTACTTTTGTCAATTTCATCTTATTTCACTGACAGCTGATTTTTTTTTTCCTTCTTTAATTGGAGGAAGGAATAATTTAGAGGATGACTGTCGATACAATTTATTGCTGTGTGACACATCAGAGGTACCAAAGGTATCCACGAGGAGACGGAAGAAAAATATTAGATTGAAACCAACCGGCTTTGGAGCAAAGTTTTTACCAGTGATGGTAGTGATGAAATCAGTCTCAGAAACTCGATGCAATACATATGATACAGTTGTGTGAAAAAGTTTTTGCCCCCTTCTCGATCTCTTATTTTGCATGTTTGTCACACTTAAATGTTTCAGATCATCAAAAAAAATGTGAGACAAAGATAACACAAGTAAACAGAAAATGCACTTTTAATGAAGATTTTTATTGGGGGGGCAAACGTCCATGGTCCTGTGTGAAAAAGGGATTGCTCTCTGTTAAAACATAAATTAGCTGTGGTTTATCATCTTTGAAAGCTGAGTTCAGTTTCTTTATCCACACCCAGGCCTGATTACTGCCACACCTGTTCTCCATCAGAAATCACTTAAATAGGACCTGCCTGACAAAGTGAAGTAGACCAAAAGATCCTCCAAAGCTAGACATCATGCTGCCATCCAAAGAAATTCAGGAACAAATGACAAACAAAGTCATTGAGATCTATCAGTCTGGAAAAGGTTCCAAAGCCATTTCTAAAGCTTTGGGACTCCAGAGAACCACAGTGAGAACCATTATCCACAAATGGTGAAAAACACAGTGGTGAACCTTCCCAGGAGGGGCCGGCCGACCAAAATGACCCCAAGAGCACAGCGACGACTCATCCAAGAGGTCACAAAAGACCCCAGAACAACATCCAAGAACTGCAGGCCTCACTTGCCTCAATGAAGGTCAGTGTTCATGACTCCCCCATCAGAAAGAGACTGGGGGGCAAAAATGGCTGCATGGCAGAGTTCCAAGACCAAAACCACTACTGAGCAACAAGAACATAAAGGCTCATCTCAGTTTAGCCAGAAAGCATCTTGATGAAAATACTCTGTGGACTGACGAGACAAAAGTGGAACTTTCTGGAAGGTGTAGGTCCCATTACATCTGGCGTAAAAGTAACACGGCATTTCAGAAAAGGAACATCATAGCAACAGTAAAATATGGTGGTGGTAGTGTGATGGTCTGGGGCTGTTTTGCTGCTTCAGGACCTGGAAGACTTGCTGTGGTAAATGGAACCATGAATTCTGCTTCTACCAAAACATCCTGAAGGAGAACGTCCGGCCATCTGTTGGTGACCTCAAGCTGAAGCGCACTTGGGTTCTGCAGCAGAACAATGATCCAGAACACACCAGCAAGTCCACCTCTGAATGGCTTAAGAACAACAAAATGAAGACTTTGGAGTGGCCTAGTCAAAGTCCCCACCTGAATCCCATTGAGATGCTGTGGCATGACCTTAAAAAGGCGGTTCATGCTGGAAAAGCCTCCAATGTGGCTGAATTACAACGATTCTGCAAAGATGAGTGGAACAAAATTCCTCCACAGCGCTGTAGAAGACTCACTGCCAGTTATCACAAACGTTTGATGCAGTTGTTGCTGCAGGTTTGGATCCCCCCCCCCCTTACTAATAAAACCTTCATTGAAAAACTGCATTTTTTATCTTGTGTTATCTTTGTCTAATATTTAAATTTGTTTGATGATCTGAAACATACAAGTGCGACAAACGTGCAAAAAAATAAGAAATCAGGAAGGAGGAAACACTTTTTCACACAGCTGTATATGTGATAAGTGGTTACGAAGCTTAGTTTTGTGGTTTTAGTTTTACTTCAGTTCGACAAATGGGACTTTTTCTTGGTGGTTTCCTGCAGAGGCTCCAATGAAGCTGACCCAACATCAGTGATCGGTGTCCGTAAAGCTGAGTCGGAGCTCATCGCCCACTGGGTGAAGATGGAGAGGATGAGGCTGAGGCAGCGGCATTAACCTGATTCATGACCGGGGATATGCAAGTCCAGCATCTGCTGAGCAGATGAAGAACCAGCTACCAGGTCTCTAGACAGTGGACGTCACAATAAATCTGCTCCTTTGAATCAATGATGGACACAAATTCTGTTTTTATAAAACTTCGCTCTGAAGTCCACGTCAGCATTTCTGATGAAATCAAACGCATGTTCACATTGTTGTTCAGGAAAGAAAGTATAACAGATGAGTTTGTCGACATTACAGATATACAGCTCATGAAAGGATCCCTCCAGCATGTGGGTGATGACCACAAATCCAGGTTTGCATCATTAAAGAAGCCTGACTGACTCAGGGAACGTGAGGTCTGCTTGTTCTGTCTCCTGGATGTCCTCCACGGCTCCAGGGAGATCTGGCCCCGGCCTGGTTTCTCCAGTGGACCGGCTGGGATTCATGCTCTGGGATGGCTGCTGGTCTTCTGGGTCTTGGGGCCACCCTTGACCCTGTTTCAGGCTAGACCAGCCTTGTCAGAGCCAAGGTTATTATAGTTCACTAAAACTAACGAAAAAACAAAAACTAAGATTGAAAAAACATTTTTGTGAACTGAAATTAAAATAAAAACGACAGTTTAAAAAAACTATAACTGGAACTGTAAAGCATCCTTAGTTTTAGTCTTTGTAAATGTATCTTATACGTCAGTCTTTTGGGTTGATATAAGATCTATTTCTGTTTGATCTGTTTACTTTGCTCTGCCGGTTTTACTACAAGTGATTCTATGATGATTTTGAATGTCACACCAGACAAATCTATATTATTTAGGAAAGAAAACCCCCAAAAAACTAACACTGAAACTAACAAAAACTAAACTAAAACTAAGCATTCTCCAAAAAAATAAAAAACAAATAAAAACTAGCAAACCTGCTCACAGAAAGAACTAAAACTAACTGAAATGAAAAACAAAAAGTCAAAACGAAATAAAAACTTAAATTAAAAATCCCAAACTATTGAAACCTTGGTCAGAGCATTCTGGTTTAACAGAGGAACACCAAAACTGGCTGTGGAGGGGTGACCGTGACGGTGAGGGGGGTCGCAGATTAACTGATGCTCCTCACAGCCGCAGTAGACCTGCGGTTTTCGGAGTTTGTTCCAGAGCTGCCTCCATTTTAACGTCTGACTCTGGTAGCAGGAAGTCGACTGGTCACCAAATGGATCTGGTTGGTTCATGCCAGTGTTGTTTTTGGCAGCTGTCTGAGTTTTAGTCTTAGTCTTCGTCTTTTTGACGAAAATACTTATTAGTTTTAGTCACATTTAAGTAATTTCTGTATCTGATAGTTTTAGTCAATGGAATTAAATAATGTTTTAGTCAGTCAGGCTATATTTTAAAAAAGAAAAGAATAACTGGCCACTATGGAGGCCATGCTGCCAGTCACACGTGAGCATATAAGGTTGTACAAATATATGAAAACAGAAAGGCTATGTTCCATCGCAAGTGAAGACAGGAGTTAGTGGTGAGGAGAGTGCATCATGTTGTCTGTATTATAACCACGTGACACCTGTAGGTTTAATTTAGTTGTTTTATTGTATAGTGTATGTGGCAGGATGAAGGAGGGCCTAGATTCCACTTATCAAGCACCTGGCATCCCAATATTCCTTGAACCTTTCACCCCTCTCTTTTTTTTCTTTTCTTATCTCGATCTTTTTTCTTTTACTCCTTCCCTATTTCTACCTCTTTCCTCTTTTTTTTCTTATTTCTTTCCTATATATTTTTTTATAGAATATATATCACAATTTATAGTTTCTCCTAATAATACTGAATGCAAAAAGGTTTTTACACACAAACCATTCATTTATTGCAAAATTCAGGTAAAATATCCAGGGATGCAAAACATTTAACCCTCATAGCTTCTTAAGCTTTCTGAAGGGGTAGTGAGTAACCTTTTATGTTGTAACTTTTTTTCTACTAATGCAAACAGCATAAAACTTGGTCAAGGTGTGTATTTTGGCTTGACTCATGATATTCTAGAAGATGGGGTGTCTAACTCTTTTTCTAAGGTCTCTAATAAAAATCCACCTCATTTCCTCCTTAGTGCCAATCTGTGCCACATTGACTTGCATTGAAAATGACCTTTCAATAATCAAATGCCATTTCCGAATAAATTTTTAGGATAAAATTTTTTCACCTCACACACTTGCTCTACACTTCAGTGATGTAGTTTGAACTGTTTTCCATGACATAAGACCATTTACTCAAAAGGGCCCCGCTTTTTACCTTAGTGATGAAAAAACCCATAGACTTCAATGTTATTTCAGCAAATCAGTGTCCTTCAAAAACTCAAAAATGCTTAACATATCCAATGAAGTAAAAACTCTTTTTCTTCTTTCATGTGAGGTTATTTGAGCGTGAAAGGGTCTCAAATTTGTAATTTTGGAGGTTTTTTTTTTTTTCAAGCATTTTGATCAGTCACATCACATGCATAAAAAACAGCTAATTATTTAGCTCAGTCTTTTGCAGGGAATTTAGTTCCCTTTCTGTAATGCACTGCCATTCCTGTTCAAACTGGAATTTTTCCCATATTTTTTTTCATTTTATCTTGAAACAACTTCCCATTGAGCTTTTTTAATTGTGGTTGCTATAATCTATGCTGAGGTCTGCTCTGTATACCTAATAATAGTCTGCCACCTACAGGCTATTTTTTACTTATTATAACCCACTTTTCAGTTTTAGGCAATGGGAGCATTGTGTGTACAAACGGGAACTTAAAGGGTTAAAATTTTTAAATTCATTGATTTTTTTTGGTATTGATGGTTAGGCCAGAAGTCAGTGATGGCAGCCATGAAAAAAAAAAAAAATCAACTTTTAATTTTTAGACAGTATTTACAGGCCATTGGCCAGTCCGTGCCCTTAAGAAGCTTAACGTAACTTTTTTTTTAAAAAACACTGCAACACAAAAAGTATAGATGCATCAACAAACATTTTTATACCTTTTTTAAATACTCCAGGGCTCTGATAATCCTGCACAATTTTTTTTTTTTTTTTGCATTAATCACATTTATTTTAACCCCATTTTCAGTTTTGGAAGTTGGAGCAGCGTGTATGCAAAGTGAAATTTAAAGGGTTAAAATTTTATAACTCATTGATTTTTTTATATTGATGGTTAGGTCAGATGTCTGTGATGACAGCCATGAAAGAAAATGGCAACTTTTCATTTTTAGATAATATTTACAGGCCATTAATGGACATTGGCCAGTGTGTGCCCTTAAGAAGCTTAACGTAACTTTTTCTTAGGGAGGCATGAGGGTTAAATTAAGAGCCGTTCGGAAGTCGAAAGAGCCGACTCTTCTTTGGGAGCGAATAAATATCCGGCTCTCTATAGACGACCTCCCCCCCCTTCCTCCCACCCACCCCCCCCCCCCTGCTTGCCGCAGGTGTGAGCACCAGAGTCCTCACAGTTCGGACCCCTCCCGGCCCCGCCAAACCCTTTCCATAAAATGACAAAGATTAGCATCGCGGTTCAGGTGCAGAAGGATGTTTCTGTAGTTCGGGCGTCGCGGTGAGAATAAGTTTCTTTTTCGTTGGACATGTCAGCGTAAAGAAACAAAACTAAACAAGTTCTGAACATAAAATGAAAACTAAATGAAAATGACTGTGGTATTCATTAAACTAATTAGGCTATCACATCTCTCTCCCACATTTCATGAACACCCTCCAAAAAGAGTATATGTGCTGTAAATGATGTTAATGACTTATTTACATTAATCTACAGTAACTTAATTATTTTGGTTTGGTGATAGAATCATTTTTTAGTCAAAGCAACTAAAAAAAAACACTAATCTGACATAAATTTTTACTTTCACTCAAAGTAAATTTATTAAGTTGTTTCAGCTTCATCGTGCATGAACAACAGGGGGGGCGGGGCTATTTTTATATCTGAACCACAAAGGCTTATGGGAAGAGCAAATTCAACAGGAAGTTACCCTTTTATGATTGTTATCCTATAAATCTGAGTTATGTGCTTTACTGCCTCTGTTGTGTTCATATTCAGAGTTGAGAAATTCTGTCCAGTTTAGCCGTTAAAGTTGCACCATGAAGTGTGAAGGACAGTTCAGGGAGATAAAGTCAGCACCACAACCACTGTAACCTTGTACCACATGAAATGAAACAAACATACCTACACGCTGTAGTGGGCTACCAACACAGATTATACATTTACTGATAGAAAAACTTTATTTGAGCTAGAATACATAAGGAGTCCAAAATTGCAGCATCAAATGAATACAACACATTTATTTATTTTAATTAAGTAAACCCGATTATAAATTTCCAATTTTCAATGACTAAAAAAATTAGTTGGCTTGGATAAAAAGAAAAGCAATTTCATTCAATTAGATTTAATTTAGTTTACTCAACTTTATTTTATTAGATGTGATCACTTGAAGAAATATTTTTAAGTTAGTTCAATGATTTCTTTTTTCAGTGGGATTAGCTGAGCCCATTTATAGGCCTAGAGTATTTAAAAGTATGTATGTGTATAGATAGATAGATAAGTTGGACCAAAAAGTTCCCATACAAGTGGTCGAAAGGAACCAATAGAGAAAGCCAGATATGCATGCATATATATATATATATATATGAATATATAAAACCATGGCTTGTTCCTTTATTGATGACCCTGGCAGAGGCAGTGGCCTCTGTCTTTTTTTTTTTTTTTTTTGGTAGCTACAGTGCAACATATTTGCAGCTCAACACATTTTATGCACAACTATATTCCTTCAAAGGCTGCAGCTTACCGCTCTGAAATACTGTATTTTATTTAAACCTATTGCCAGGTTACGCTTCTGACCGTTAGGATTGCTCCTGTTGAGATGAAAGTGAATAATATGTAGGCTAGATCACACACGTCATAAAGTATAATGTATATTAATTATATTAGGTTAAATGGTAAACGGACAGTACTTCTCCAGTCGTACTGATTGCTCAGTTAACTGAGGCCGGTATATTTGTGCAGTACAGACTATTCAGTTTGCTTAGTTTAAATTATGACAGATAAAGGAGACGATAAATACATGGACAGTGAAATAAAGTCTTTGCAGTGTGGGACCATCATCCGGAAGTGGAAAGAACACGGCATGGTCATAAAGCGGCCACGGCCAGGTGCTCCTCACAAGATTTCAGACAGAGGAGTCAGAACAATCATCAGAAAGGTTCTCCAACAGCCCAGGACCACTCGTGGAGAGCTTCAGAAAGACCTGGAACCAGCAGCTACAGTTGTTTCAGAGAAAACAAGAAGGAATGCAACCAACCACCATGGCCTTCATGCACGCACACCACGCAAGACTCCATTTCTGAAGAAGAAGCAGGTTGATGCTGGTTTGAAGTTTCAGCACAACTGGTTCTTTTACCAGAAGGCATAACAGTAGTCATAGGCACTTTATTTTTTAATTACATGCTGCTTACTGCACTGCTTTAACTGTGCAATACAGTTTTGATCAATTTTAGTCATGATTTCATCCTTTTGGCATGAATATTTAAAACCAGCGAATATCAGTGCAGCATGAACAGAAATGTTTAATGCAGACACAGAATCATCTTACGGATGTGATTATGCATCAAAGCATTCATTTATGGCTAAGGTCAAATATTGAGATATATTGTGTATCGCAACATGCCATAAAAATATCGGGATACTACTAAAATTCAGTATCGTCCAGCCCTACTTCTGGTCTGTATAAACTATTTCAGGACACTCCCTTCCAGTGGGGGGCAGTAATGCACCTACTCGATGCATATCAACCACAGTCTTTGGTGCCAGTTTGGACTCATTATCACTCCACTGCATCTCAGTCACATCTTTAAAAACATAGAGCTTATCTGATTAATCAGTTAATCGTTCGACTACAGGGATAGATTAATCGACTATTAAAATAATCGTTTGCTGTAGCTCCACCCGGAACCTTGAAGATCTGAAGGCAGTGTGGGAAAGAATGGACCAAAATCCCGCCTGAGCAACGTTCACTGGTTTCTCCATCCAGGAGGCGTCTGGAGGCTGGAACCACCAACAAAGGTTTTTACACGTAGTAGTAAATAAATATCAGTAAGAATATTCAATACTTATTCCCTGTGTCATTTCACTATATTACACATAACTTCATTTATGGACATAAATGTTCGGATTTCTTTGTATGTGTGTATTAGTTGGGTTGTTGCCGACATCTGAAAATTTCATGTCAGTATCTACTAGAAATATATTTCTGAGAAAATGTTGACGTGTTCAATACTTCTTCCCGGCTGTAATTCACCTTCTGTCCTCAGGGAGGCAGTGTAGGAGCACAGAGGAAAAACCACTGGTCCAGTTTTTTTCAACTGCTTACACACATTTTCAAAGCATGTACACACTGTTGATCTAAATGTAAAGCTCTTTTGTTTTTATTGATTTGCTCCATAAATATGAGCCATATAAGAGTGAAAATAGCATATAGAAGCAATGAGGGAACCAAAGCTGTTCTATTTGCTGAATAAATCTGTTGCTGCTGTGGATGCAGTACTGTGTAGTACTACAATAGAAACATCAAAGCAAAGTACACTCATCACACATGGAAGAGGCTAAAGCAAAGCTCTCAGCATTGCTGTTGTCCATGTCCAAGACAATAGAAACCACTTTGGTGACTACCGTCATTTATAAATGTGCAATATAAAGAGGAGATTGAGGAGACAGTCTGACCTTTGACCTATTGATAGGCCTATGTAGGAGTGATTGGTTGGTGTTCAGTGAAGCAGTCATTGTCTCCACCTGTGAGGACAGAGTCTCAGGCTCTGATGAAGAACTGTGGCATTTGTGTGGTTGTGTTTAAAATGAGAAATCAAGTTACTTCCTGGTAGATTTTAGTGTGTTAGCAAGAACATTGAGTTTGGTTATATGAAAAAAAGTGAATAGCTGCATTGAAAACTGTGTGGAGGCTGAGAATGCGTTCATGGTTTTGCTGATTTGAGGTGAGGTTGTGAAGTTTGAGTGAATAAGTTCAGAAATAGCTGATATAAAGGTTTGTGTGTAAGCAACTGAGAAAAACTGTAATAGTTTCCTTTTCCTCACATCCAGACTGAAGCAGAACGTGTTACTGTTAATAAAACGGCGTTTCTCTCTTTGTTCTCTTTAACTCTGTTTGGTGTTTATATCACTCTTTTTTTCAAAGCAGGTTCATATGATTGTGTTCACTGCAAAATGTCAAAATCTTACCAAGTACAGTCATGCTCAAAATTACTCCATTACTCCCTCCAGTTAAGGAAAAGGCTAAATTCACAATAATAATTCAAATAACAAGAAATGAAAGAAACTAATATATAAAAAATTTCAAAATTATAATTTAGTGAAATTAATTATTGTTTTTGAGTTTTGGTAGGAAATAATTTAAAAACAAACAAACAAACAAATCTGTCCCAGACACATCAGAGCAGCTTTTCCATGAACATGGATCAACATACCTGTCAGCAGGTGCAGACGTCTGATTGGACGTTACAGAAACACCTGATTGCAGTGATTGGCTCAAAGTGTTGCTCAACATTTTATCTTCTGAGCCCCATCATGCTTGTTTACTTGTTTTATTTTTGTGTGTTTGTTTTAAATATTTTTGTTGAAGCACAATTCAGAATCAATGTCGTGATTTTCATGGAATTTTTATTTATTAGTTTTGTCAATTTCATCTTATTTCACAGCTGATTTTTTTTTCCTTCTTTAATTGGAGGGAACGGATCATTTTAGCACGACTGTACGTTTGTCTATTTCTTAGTCAAAATATATCATCATTACACTCAATGTAGGACATGATTACCTAAAGAGAAGCATGTCAGAGAGATGTAGGAACGTGTTTTTAGACATGGTTGCATCTTAAATATCTTGTTAAAGGTGCATTGCTTGAGTTTAAACGTTACCTCCTATCTCTTCTTTCCTCCACATGCTGCTGATGTGTAGAATAAGCTGATCTTTCATCACTGCGGTGTCTCTCATACTGTTTCTGCTCAATGCCAGAGTTTCGGGTACAAAGCCTCTAGGGGGCGCTTGTGCCTTTCAACCCCCGACTCAGACTCCTTTGAGTTACATTGAGAACTGAGACCCGTATTAATCACGAGTTGTAAGGCTCACAGAAGTATGGCTACATTATTTTATTCTTAATTTCATTGTAAATAGATGTTTTGGTATTGTATACTCATTTAGTTTTTGCTTTTTTCTTTTAAAATGTTTGCTTAGTATTGTATTTTAATTTAGTTAACCTGTTTTTGTTGATTGTATGTTCAAAATTTATGTTGATCTGGACCTCAGGAAGAATAGTCTTCACTGATGAAGACTAATGGGGATCCATTCCTGTAGAACTGTCTGTTAATCCTTCAGCTTTCAGCTCCAGTGTTTCCTCATGGGGGCCCTCCACGTTGGGAGTCGTGTCCGGTCTGCCTGCAGGGGTGCTGTCTTGGGGATCCCCTGGGCCTGGAGGACTGGGGGACTCTACACCTGGTGTGGGGTTTGCCCTGGTCTGCTTGGTTTGGGGGGGGGGTGGCGTTTGTGTGATTACTCCTGTATGTAACAGCGAGCATCCAGCAGCTGCTGCACCGCGACACACGTCTGTGGTCTGACATTAGCTGTAGCTAGAACCCACCTAGACTAAGTTCTTGCTAAACAGTGAAAACAATTTTGAGTTCATCAGTTACTTACGTAAGATGAACTTCAAGTCATTGTGTTTGTAAGAAATAAAATGAAGATGGTGTGAAACATCTCATCTACTTTATGTGAAATCAGTCACATCAAGTTTCTCCCAGCTTCACTCACTTACAGCTTCATCAGATTTACTAAGTTCAGAAAAGTTCTGCAGACTTAAACCATTTTAGTTTATTCTACTTAATCACTTCTTTTTCTGAATACTTCATTTTTTTGAGACAGAAAGTTTGCTTTTTTTTTTTAAAGGTACAGTATGTGAGAATTACTGACATCTAAATATGGGTAAAGATGAGTATTATAAAGAAATAATGTCTTCTTTTAAATGACTTCATATTCCAGCACTGTTGTGAATGTACGGTGGCCGTTAGTGGCCAAAATTCTCCCACACAAACAAATGTTTTCATGTGTGAGTAAATCCAGCGTCTCAGGTGTAGCTATGACTGGACTATGAGTAACTACTTTTAACGTTTTTGAGGCGTTACTGATCCAAAACAGTCTGTAACTCCCATCAAACAAAGCTGCTACAGCCGTTTTAAAGTTCAGAGTTCTCACTTCACTCACATTGTTTTGTCCATTCAGGGACACCGTAGTGAAAATAGTGGAACAAATATGGCAGCCTCCATATGTGCACCAGCAAGTAGATATAAATGACTCATTCTAAGAAAATAAACCTGTAACAGCTGTTCTAGTGCAGCGATTACACATGAATAGAAACACAGTTTTGAATTATATATCACATTTTTCTGCCATTGACCTTTGATTTTTTACACACTGTACCTTTAAGTAAAGCCAACTCATTAGAATTTACGGTGCTCCAGTCTCGTCTCGTTATGTTTTAGTCATGTTTAGCTCGTCATCATCTCGTTATCGTCATGAAAAAAATGGGCGTCAACAAAATGATTTTGTCATCTTCATCGTTGATGAAAAGAACACTGGTCCATGGTGGTTCACCGTGTTGGGACTCGAGTCCGGGTCTGCCGCCACATTGCCACGACGCGACCCACTCCCCTCATCTTCGCTGCGTGCCGCTGCGTTCCCTTCGCCAGGCTCAGGAATCCCGACTGCATCATAACGAACCGGCTCGATGGTCTGTGAGGTTTTCCTGAGACGACTCTGCGTCTAATCAGCAGCTGATAAAAACCACGGAGCAGAGCTCCATCGCATCATCGAATGGTCACAGCTGACTCACGGATGCAAACTTTCCCACATGTGCCCGTCACCGCCTCCACACCGTGAAACATCATCATCATCACTTGTTTATACGATCACCCGCCTCAGATCAGGAAACTCCAGACATGGAGACCTCTCTGTCTCCGTCCTGCCGCTGGTTTCATCACGCAGCTCAGAGGAAGATAATGTTGGAAAGATCTCAGAAAGGTCTCATTTACGTCTCCTAGCCAGATGTGAGAGCTGAATGAGACAATGTCTCATTTCTCCTGTTTCTCAGCTTCGACTCCAGATGGAAAAGTTTCACAAAAGCTCAACCTGGTCTCACTTCCAGTTCCAAAGGAGATCTCAATCATTTCTCAGATAATTCTCAGGATGTCTGCATTACGTCTGCAAGAAGACGATTTCTCCTGCTGAATCTTAGGAGAAGCAAAAGAGACATTCATGAGAACGATGTGAAGCCTGAATGAGGCTGAGTCCAGGATGTTTATTTAGCTTTAATGTTATTTAGCTGATCTGCTTATTCAGAAGTTTCCTCCATTCACCATGTCCTTTTTATGCTATTAAGCTAGCTGACCTGCTACATGCCAGTTACTGGAACTGTTAGCCTTGGACACATATTCATGTTTAGTCCTAACTGGAAGGATTTATTAGTAATAATTAGTACCTTGAATGTGTTTATGTGTTGAACAAATGTTCCTCATGGCTTCTTTGTATTTCTGTGTTTATAGACCACACTCACTTCCATCCACATTCACCTGAACTACCTGCAATTCCACCTGGAAGCCTGTCGTTTGCTGCATTACTGTGCTGTTGTGATTCAGAGTGACCAGTAAAGACAGTTAACTGTACAAGCGAGTCCTGTGTGTTCTGACCGACCCCCCCATGGTGAACATCCGACCTCCTTACCAACACCCAAACACTCTTACATCATCATCACCCTGATAGGACACATTTCTGGAATTGTTCCATATAACTCCGTACAAATGACCCGAGTGTTGGTAAAAAAAACTACAAGAAAATATCTGAATGAGTTCTAGAATGTTTCCAAAGTTGATCCGGATCCAGAGAAAATTCAGGATTCTATGATCCAGATCACACAAAGATAAAGGAGTCCAGCTTGGCGGAGGCTGCCCTCTCCGAGTGATTTTCTCTTGCAGTTAGAGTAAATCAGCTGCTTTCTGTGGAGAATTCAGTGACCTGATGAAGTCAGGAGGGTTTGCTGGCTGACACACATGTGAACAAGCAGAAGAAGCTGGCGTGTTTGTGTGGACGGGGTCGGGCTGATTATCTAACACATGGATTCCCTCCAACCGGTCCTCGTCCTCGTTTCTGTTCACACACAAAGACCCGATTCACACCGAGGAGAAACCAGCGGCAGGATGAAGTCTATCTGCAGCAGAACCAGAGAAGTCACAGGTTAGGGTTAGGGTTAGGGTTAGGGTTAGGGACGCTTGGTGAAGATCTGATCTGATCTTTACCTGAAAGTTGACCTCAGCTCATGGATGACTCACAGCCTGCTCCATCCAGGCTCCAGCCCTCCACTCAACCAATCACAGGTCAGCTCAGTCCTTCCATGACGTCCGTTTCCATAGAAACGTTCCTCTATTGTTCCTGTTGGTCACACATGTCCAGCAACCCCGGAGGAGGAGAAGCCTCCATCTGTGGAGCCAAAACCTCCTCAATAAGCTGATTACTGCAACTTACTGCAACTCAGACAGGTTTTCAGGCTTATTTGAACATATCTGAACCATTTTTATAAGTTTACAAGAACTCAACAGACTGGAATGTGCTGAAACCATCAGGTGCAAAACCCAGCCCAGCTTACTGAGAGGAGGACTTCCAACTGGGCTCATGTTCCTCTTTCAGCTCTGGACGTCTTTGCTGACCCATTACTGACATAAAACACTATTGAGAAACTGCTGACTCATCATCTGGGTTTTTCAGAAGGTTTAATCCGGATGAAACTGATACAGTTTCGCTGATCCTTAACTTTGGGATCCAGGATCACATGATCCATCTCAGTTTTGAGTCGGTTTTTCAAATCAATTTCAGATTGGATCATTGTGATCCAGATCCCCAGTCTGGGAGATCACCAGGGCCCAGGATTTCAAACATAATCCACCAGGATTAATCCAGGTGGATTGGATTTTTTCCAGATCTGATCAGATATTGGGTATTTCAAACGAGATTTAATCCTGAAGATTTAAATCCAGATCTGTAAATCCAATCCTACCTTTAATCCAGATTTTTTGCTCTTTTGGGTAATTCAAAAGTTTGGGCCCAAATCTGGATCATTTTGATCCTGAAAATGGGGATTAAAATAATCCCACCTCAGAGGTGGATTTGAGGAGGATCTTGAGGTGGAAAACAATGAGGTTGGCAGCTGCAGTCACGAACTACACATCTTTCACTCTGAATCTGTTACATAAATCTGCTCCTTTCATACTGAAGAGATAATATGATATATTTTTAAAAATGAAATGTTTCATACGCATTGTGATGGAGCCAAATTTACAACAAACATAGTGCTCTTGTTTCTACTAAGTAAATTATTTTTGCGTGAGACCTGTTTTTCACTTTTAAGATTTGAAGAGTGTAACCACATTTGAAACGCACATTTTCAACGAACATTTTTTGTTCCAGCGATGCGCTAAATTACTCATATGTGGACCACTCAAAGCGCTTTAGGCAATAATACAGTTCCAACCCTTTCAAACTTGTTCTGGAAAGCGGTCTTTTGTCTCATATACCGTTATCATCCAGACAAACGCCTCCATGTCATTAAAGAGGAAATGTTGCAGCACGTTGTTTAGGCTGAACGCACAAGAAAATGTCCCAACACCGCTGTATATTTCAGAACTTTCATTACTCTGCCTGGTGCATTCATTTATTCGTTGCTGCAGCTTTCTGCTATCTATAAAAGCCAAATGTTCTCTTCTTCTTCACTTTCTGACATCACAATCACAATGAACAGCGCCCCTTAGTGGCGACCCGCAAACATGATTTCACATCACTACAACAGGGATGAGAGGATGCTTGTGTGACAAACGACACATCTACAATATTTCCCCAAATCTGAACGTAGCTGTAATTGCAGTCCATCATTTAAAATAAACAAAATCTGCACATAGCTCAGAATTTAGTGACAGTTACAGACGAATCCTGAAAAGTTACATTTCTGTCACAAAGTAAACATGTTGACGCTCCATAAATAAAAATGTTTGCATGAATAATTGATAACCATGTTTCATTTTCACATAAATGTATCACTTTAACTGCTTGTCCAGCATCCTACTCTTTACCTTCACCTCTTCTTGCTGAGCTGAGTGAGTCCGTCCTTTTCAGAGGACATTCTGCTGCTGAGGCTGCTCAATACTCTCAATAGTTTCTTTTACTCAAGATTTTCATTTCTGCACTTCTTGTTGCCAAATAACAAAACACTTTTATTATTGAGCTTCCTTGATTTGTGTCTTGTCTAAAATAATTTATTAAACATCTTTATTGGTATGTAAATGTTAAAAGTAGCTACTTACAGACCGCTCTGTTTCTCAACTACAGCTTCTCTGTAGCTGAACAAACGTCTGAGTTAAAGAAGAAAAAATCAATTTGACTGCCAGAGTTGTTTCATTGATTGCAGTGATGGTTCAGCGTCAGCATTGACTTATACATGATCATATTGATCAGACACACGCTCATGACAAGTTCTTTATGACATCATTTCCTGTTTCCTGTCAATGATCCAGTGGGAGGGACAGATTTGTAAATCTCCATCTAAAAGGATCGGGATCATTTTGATCCAATCCACCAAAGTTTGGAAATACCCAGATATCAATCTGAGATCCAAGGACCTGATTCCAGGGATTTGGAAATCCAGATCATTTTGATCTGGATTCAAATTTTGAAATACTGGGCCCTGGGCCCAGTATTTCAAACATAATCCACCAGGATTAATCCAGGTGGATCCAGATCTGATCAGAAATTGGGTATTTCAGACGAGATTTTATCCTGGAGATTTAAATCCAGATCTGTAAATCCAATCCTGCCTTTGATCCAGATTTTTTGCTCTTTTGGATATTTCAAAAGTTTGGGCCCAAATCTGGATCATTTTGATCCTGAAAATGGGGATTAAAATAATCCACCTCAGAGGTGGATTTGAGGAGGATCTTGAGGTGTAAAACAATGAGGTTTGCAGCCGCAGTCACTAACTGGAGATGTTTAACTCTGAATCTGCTACATAAATAAACTCCGTTCATATTGAGAAAATAATATCTTGATATTTTTAAAAATTAAGTGTTTCAAACACATCGTGAAAGAGCCAAACTTACAACAAACATTCAACGTAGTGTTCTTATTTCTATTACATAAATAATTTTTGCTTTAGATCTCTGTTTTTCACCGATGGTCCATTATATGAACGTTGGTGGATAATGAACCCCCCCACGGATCTCTGGCTGCATTTGATATATTAAAAAGTGCTGCAGTGTTGCTCAGCATGAGGATGAGGAGAAGATGAAGAACTATCATTCTGTGGGTGTACTATCCCTTTAAATGGTGTCTCTGTACCAGTGAACTGTGCCCAGCAGTATGAAATGGAATGGTGTAATAGACAAATGTTTAAATAAAGAAATAAAATGAATAAACATGATATCAAGTGGAGCCTTATGTTCATAAAGCTCCGCTTGATAAAGCAAAACTGTTCAACAGAATAAAGCAATCAGATTTCCATTCTGCTTGCTTCGATGCTGGACAGGACAGGTTAAAAAAAAAAAAAAATGGTGTCTCTGAGGACGATGGTTTTCATCTGAAATTCCAGGGACCGCGTTCATCAAACTTCTGAGAACGAGTCCCAGCATCAGTCTCCAGAGTGGACGTACGTCGGACTGAATCTTCAGGGTCTCAGAGCGGTTACGACAGCAGATGATGTCACTTCTGAGTCCACTGAACCGACCAATTACTGAACGGAAGCGTTTATTGATGGCTGTGATGGCCCGCCCTAAATGATCAGCGTTATCCCAGAATTATGACACTTAATGACACGTTTTTTTCTGCGACTCATTTCTTCGACCGTAAACAGTCAGAATGGCTGCAGAGGAGCGACTATAACGACGTCCTTTCTGATGTTTCGTGGTGCGTTCAGACGACTACGGCAGGTTTACATGCACAGTCTGAATACATCGCTAAGCTTTTACTAGCGTGTTGATGCTACGCAGGCGCGGCGCCAGAATTCCCGCTCAGGACGGGCCTGCTCAGATCAGGATGGGCCAGGATGTCGTTAACTTCCATCACTGCCGTTTGACCTCACCAACCCCTATACGCTGCATCAGCAGCGTGCACACGCGAGCGCGCGCACACATTCTTGCACTCGCACGTGCACAGCTGCTTGAGAGAACTGCTGTTGTCACCATGACGGATTCCTGCTCTACCAAAGATGCTGCCGCAGGTCGGGTTCCCGCATTTAGGATAAAAAGGTAATTAAATGAAACTCCAGGGGTGCGTGCAGGTCGCGGGAAACAGAAGTTTCATTTAAGTCTTCGTGGACATGAGTGTTTTACCTGGTGCTGATGTGACTTTTTGCATCGCGCATCAGCAGCATCCAGCAGTGAAGGAGACGTTCCTGCTGGTGTGATGCAGGAGCAGAACAGCTGGAACCAGCATGGGGGAGAACATCCCACCTTCTTTATGCAGAAATCTGGATCCTAACCACAGGTGTCCTCCTCTGACCAGGTCTACAGTCCTCTGCGTCGCTGGCTGGAAGATCACGTCCATATTTAAACCCTCTCATGTCGGCAGGTCCGTCCATATCAGGTTATGTCAAACGGTTCTTTACTCTGGTCCAGCAAAGAACTGGAGCCTGTTTAAACGCAGTTTTGAGAGCGAGGAGCGCGTGGCTCTGAACCGGAACCAGAACCAGAACCAGAACCAGCTCAGTAGAAAATGGATGCATGGTTTACTCTTATTTTACCCACCTGAGCTATTCCATTCACAACAACAGCAACATGTGGCGTTGGACTTCGGCTCATTACTTCTGAGGGTGGGACTCGGCCAATCAGAGCGCGTACAGCTGTTTCCGTACGGTGCTCATTCTCTGCGTGGGCGCCCATTAAAACGCATCAGACACCGTCAGCTTTGTTCAGTTTTCAGAGGGTTTTAGGTGTTTTTAAGATAAAGAAAAGGTAAAGAGGTGTGCATGAGGTATGCTACAGGCATTTTTTTATTCACCCTCCCCCTAAATCTGACGCACAACTGTTTATTTTTTCCCCTTCCTTCATGGGCCCCTGAATGCGTCTGGGCCCTGGTGCAGCTGCACCGGCGATACTAACACCTGTGATCTGTATTGGCTGTGGAAGGTGGAGCAGCATGCAATCAGGCGCGACCGCGTCTCCTCTGCCTTTTACTGCAGTTTCTGAGCTGCATCACATCCGATACTTCTGGTCCATCCTCGTGCTCATACGGGTCAGTTCTTCCTAATTCAGTCTAGAGAACGTTTCCTGGTCTGATTGTTCAGCTTTTCTCAGAATGAAACAGCTCTTGCGTGTTTCCTGCATCGATCTATTTATTTCGATCTGAAGTGGTGAAAGTGAAAGCGAAGCGCTGTCACCGCCATGTCTGCAAGTATGACAGCAGCTCCAAGCTTTAGAAATGAAGGCCCACTAATGCTGAGCAGGTACAGAAACACACCTGACGTTTCATTCAGAGGTGATTCTGTATTTAAAAGAAAACAGTTGAACTGGAAGAATCCATTTACTGCCTTGTTAACACGTTTGCTGCTTTTTGCAGCTGTGAGTATAAAATGCTGATCTATCGGCAGTCTCACAGAGTGGGCCCATAGTGCAAGCCAGGCCCAGTAGGCCCCCCCGTAACGCCGCGCTGATGCTACGTTGCTACGTTTGTAGCAGCAGCTCGTCTCTCTGCGGCTGTCTCTCCTGACGTTTTACCGTGTTTTGCGGGTAAATATGCCGTGGATTATATTTTTCTCTGGTGTTGGTGGGTCGCTGGTGAGAATACGAACTTTTATTTACTTTTTTTTGGACATAAGTAATTATTGAGCTTTTTCGGCCGTGAGGCTCGGTGCTTCACCCGGCGCCCAGACAGCACAAGCTAAATGAACTGATCTTCACTCACAGAGAGGTGGTTTTAGAGCCAGAAGCTAAAGAACCGGTTTTCAGTCTGGTTCTGGTTCTAACCAGCGCTGGAAGCAGCTCGGTGGATGGAGGACCTGAGTGCCGTACAGCGGTTCCTGTAGTCATAAGATCTGTGTCGGGTCGGCTCAGGCAGAAAGTGGAGCAGAAGCGAAACGATCGCTTCACGGCGCTTGCTGAGTTTGACGCTCTGCGCCTGAAGCGTCTAATGTGGTCGACACCGTCTATGAACCTGCTGCGCTTCGGCAACCAGGTCCAGCGTGTCCAGAGGGGTTTTAGCGGTGGGCAGTGTGAGGTTTACAGAACAAAAGGTTGGAAAAAACATGTTTTATGTATTTATGTTGAATACAAGATTTCTGCAAATGTTGTAACATAGAAATAAAATATTCCAATAAAATAAAAAATAATAAAGTTAGAGGAAGAGTTTAATTTTAAAACCTGAGCTTAAACAGTTAATGACTGGTCTTGACTCTGACCTCTCCTCTTCACCATCTGCCTCCTCATCCTCCTTGCTGCTGCTGCAGCTGGTAAATGACCAGCAGCATGAATCAGACTGCTTTGTGGTCACTGGTTGCTTTTTGGTTTGATATTTAGCAAATAAATGACAGCAAATGTTACTTGTGTATCCTGATGAAATCCTACACTGAGCATCTGAGTCATGCTGTTGACTCTGCTGCTGTCTCACTGGGAGCTTTTCTGCAGACGTGGAAACATTGTTGGCACCCCTCAGTTAGTGAAAGAAAAATTCAGTCACAGAAATAACCTGAATTTGACAAAAGTGATGATAAAAATTTTTAAGGAAAATAAAGCAATGACAGTCAGACATTGCTTTTCAACCACACTTTAACAGAATTATTTTCAAAAAATAACCTCATGAAACAGGCCTGGACAAAAATGATGGTGCCCTTAAAGCTATGGTCTACGATTTGAAAGTTCGATCATTATTAATAACCTTGTTTAGATGATGGTAATGGTCCTATAGTACAATCTACACAATGTGAAGTTAAACTACATTTTTAAAAAAAAATCCATCCGCTCTAGTCGCTGCTGGGCTGCAAAAACATTAACCAATGGGAGCCATCTGGCTGGATGGCTCCGATTGGTTAAAATAGCTCTCTTCTCTCATCCAATCCCTGCCCAAGCTGACTCTTCCCCAGCAGCTGCCTCCCCTTGTCCCACCTCGTCCCTGCCCTCTTCTGCGTTTCAACATTTTTTTTTTTATTTATGTTTTTTGTTTTTTTGCGTTAGAAACTTTCTGCTATCAGTAAGTAGCTGAGTAGGGATGTAACGATTATCGGTAAAATGATTAACCGTGATGAAATTCCCAATGATTAGTAATACCGTTTTAAATTTTCATTATCATTAAAAGCGTGACTGATTACTGCACTCTGAAAAACTCCCAGTGATGCTGCTGGAAAAGCAGCTGCAGTCCCAGTTTACTGCAACGTTATCCAGCCAGATCTGCTGAGAGAGGAGAACACAGTTAATGATGCAATACTGTCACAAGTTTCTACATGGAGAAGCAGAGATGATGGGAAAGGAAGCCCAGTGCATCATGGGAAAGGAAGAGCCCAGTGCACCATGAACGCCCCGCAGCAGTCTAAACTATAGCAGCTTAACTACGGGATGCTAACCATCCCTAACTATAAGACTTATCAAAAAGGAAGGTTTTAAGCCTGATCTTAAAGGTAGAGAGGGTGTCTGCCCCCCCAACCTGAACTGGTGACTGGTTCCATAATAGGGGGGCTTGATAGCCAAACGCTCTGCCTCCCATTCTACTCTTAGAGACCCTTGGAACTACCAGCAGACCTGCGGTCTGAGAGCGAAGTGCTCTGCTTGGAATATCTGGAACTATGAGATCTCTAATATATAATGGAGCTTGGTCATGGAGAGCTTTATATGTGAGAAGAAGAATTTTAAATTCTATCCTGGATTTAACAGGGAGCCAATGAAGAGAAGCTAGAACTGGAGAAATATGATCTCTCCTGCTGGTTCTAGTCAGAACCCTCGCTGCAGAGTTCTGGATCAGCTGGAGACTTTTATACAGTGGCTTGCAAAAGTATTCATACACATGACCAAAACTAAATTTCTCAGAAAAGAACAAAGCAAAAGTGGGTTTCACCTTTTTATATGAAAGGAAATGGCACAAACTCAAAAATCCATCACTGTTCTTGTTCGTAAGCGCTCTTTACTATGAATAGGTTGCATAAGTTTGTATGTCATTGTTGCAAAAGTATTCACACTAAGTCATTAAGTCACAATCAGTACTTAGTTGCAGCTCCTTTGGCAGCAATAACAGCTACCAATCGCTTTGGATAGCCAGCAATAAGTTTTGTGCAATGGTCCTTGGACAGTTTGGCCCACTCCTCTTTGCAATACTGCTCCAGCTGAGTCAGGTTACTTAGTGACCTACGGTGGACAGCAATCTTCAGATCCCTCCACAGGTTTTCTATTGGGTTGAGATCTGGGTTTTGACTGGGCCAGTCTAGAACCTTCACTTTCTTCTTCCTGAACCATTCTTGTGTCACTCGAGCCGTATGTTTTGGATCATTATCCTGTTGAAAGGTGAACTTCCTCCCAAGCTTCAGGCTTTTTGCAGATTTGAAGACGTTTTCCTCCAGGATGTTGATGTATTTTGCACTATTCATAATCCCTTGCACACGGACAAGCTCACCAGGACCGGAGGAAGAGAAACAGCCCCATAGCATTATATTCCCACCTCCATGTTTCACGGTAGGGATGGTATGAGCTGGATCATCAGCTGTGTTAGCTTTGCGCCAAACATACTTCTTGGCATTCAGGCCAAAAAGTTCTATTTTGGTTTCATCTGACCAGATCACACGTTCCTACGTGTGTGGTGGCATACTCAGGGCCTGAAATTTGCTGCGGGATTGCGGGAATCGCGCATAATACCATCAATTCCCGCACACTTCGTTCTTATAATGCGGGAAATTCCCGCTTGCAATTGCAGCGACGTAATGTGCAGTGAGCGTTTGCATCGGAGCCATAAAATAACGTAGAATAAAGGGCTCGACACGCTTGAGGCGACGCCGCTCCTTCTCCTTTCATTCAGAAGGGGTGACGTCGCCTCCCGCGTCGGCTCTTTAATAAAGCGCGCGCTCCCTTTCTCTCCCTCTCTGACCCGTCAGATGTCGCAGCTTCCCTCATGTTGATAAACCAGCCATAGTTGGCGGATTTCCCACCGGTAAGACGATACTTTCACGGAGTCTTATAACGTAAATGTAACTTCGAGTCACCTGAAGGGAAGCTGGTCTGGACCAACACCAGTCGCTGTGGCAGCGCCGGTGTCGGTCTCGTTTACGACCCAAATCCTCCGGATCCTCAGGTAGCGCCGGTGCTGGTTACGGTACCAAGCAGCCCAAAGAAAAGTTTTAGCCTAACTGGCTCAGAATATCCGTGTTTCATCATAATGACGAAGGCACGAGCTGCTCAGTTTAATGTTGGTGTGATGAGACCAACATCAGCGCTGCATCACCTTTTCTCACATGGCAGCTGAATGTGAGATCGATTCATAGATAAAGATAATATTGATAAATAATAGTTTGATATTAGGAATACATTTTATATTTTGACGCATAGGCTAAAGAGCATTAAATATGTCATATCAAAAATCTAAATTTTGTATCATTTTGGAGAAAGAAGCTGATTTTGGGAATGTTTCCTCATCATTTTCTCACATTCTCACTACTCTTCACTTGTTCTTGTTTATCTCAGCTTCTTTATTGTTTTCTCTGTGTTTCCATTTTCTTTTCCTATTAAGTATCTTTGGTTATTCTTAAAGGTGTTCTTAAATGTGTTATTAAGTTTCTGACAGTTTTCTAGCCTTGCATGTAGAAGATGCTCTGTCCTCCCCAAGACCAGTTTTATTTTAACAGAACTTTTATCAAATGCAAGAGATTACGTAGAGGAGAGAGAACAGAACAGAGCTGGAAGAAAGAACCACCAGAACCACTTATTATAATTATGCAGCTGAAAGATGCAACAGATTACTGCAATATGTACTTTTTATATTAAGTTGGTAAAAACTGATGATAGCTGATAAATAGAACGGAGAACAAGAGAGCTGGTTAAAATGAAAACTAAGGACGAAAAAGACAAATTAATGCTCCTTATTAATCTGAGGTACAGGTAGGACGCTGTAAGACCTGTGGTAAAGCGCCCTGTAAATATCCCCCCCAAAGTATCCAAATCCCCCCTTGGTGAAGCATGTAAGGGGGGAATTCCCCCCCATTTTGAGAAGTGAATTTCAAGCCCTGATACTGCAAACGAGCCTCGAGATGTTGTTTCTTCAGATATGGCTTCTTCTTTGCAACATGCCCATAGAGACCTTCCTTGTGTAAAGTGCGGGATATTGTGGACTTGTGTACGTTAGTCCCAGCACCCTGGAGAGACTTCTTCAGGTCTTCAAGAGTGACGGAGGGGTTTGCTCTGGCTTCCCTGAGTAATTTCCTTTTGCCTTTTGCCGTGATCTTGGAGGGGCGCCCTGTTCTTTGGAGGTTCACAGTGGTACTGTGGCGCTTCCACTTCTGGACCAGTGATGCAACAGTACGTTTTGGCACATTGAGTGAACTTGCGATGGCTACATAGCTTTGCCCATCTCTATGCTTCTCTACAACTTTCTTTCTGAGGTCTTCTGAGAGCTCCTTGGACTTCATGACTGTTGTCTGCTGACAAGCATGGGATGACTGTGGACAGGTGACTATTGGGCACTAATTATGGGGAGCAATCAAGGATATACAAATCACCTGGGACTAAATACCGCCCTGTGACACTGTGAGGCAATAGTTTATAGTGTGCAATCATTTTCGACTCAAAATAACATCTTTGGTGCAAGGGTGCGAATACTTTTGCAACAATGAAATACAGACTTATACAACCTATTCATAGTAAAGAGCGCTTACGAACAAAAACAGTGATGGATTGTTGAGTTTGTGCCATTTCCTTTCATATAAAAAGGTGAAACTCACTTTTGCTTTGTTTTTTTCCGAGCAATTTAGTTTTGGTCATGGGTATGAATACTTTTGCAAGCCACTGTATCTACTTCAGTATAGTTGAGTATACATGTACTTAAGGAATACCTCTTTTTGGTAAGGGTCGGCCACAACTTCACTCCACACATGGCTAAGAGTCAAAGTGGTGACTGGGTCTTGGTACCTAATTGGTAGCTGGTGTGGTCAGTGTGCGGAGCCTCTACATATATCGGGCTTCACCTACTGTACCCACAGAGTCCAGTAGAGGGCGAAGCCTGTGTTAATATAACCAAGGTCACCATCGTTACTGATCTAGGCTGATAAAATCAAGGAAACCAGAGCAGATCCAGGGCCCACAGCTACATTTACAACTGACCAAAGTAGGGCTTCAGATGTCAGCTGTCATCAGAGCACCTGCTCTGGGTGGCTGGTCATGTAAAAGCTCAGATGACTAACTTTCCCTCCGCAGCCTGGTTTGTACATGTACTGATCTGCATCCACGTTACACCGACGATTGTTCACTTATATATTTCGCACACACTTATTTTCCTTTAATAAATTATTTAGAAAAGTCGCCGTTGTCGCCTTCCCTCTTTTTTGTCACGGCTTGCCACGCTGGTCGTGACAAATTAGGAGCTCGTCCATTTTGTTTGTTGTCGGCACATTGTGGTTTCGCCTTCCTTTGATCTTTGTGGGTGGTCGGTGCGGCCTGTGTTTGTTCGGTGCGGCGTCTGTCCTTCGTTCTTTGCGCATGGTGATGCGTCTTTTTGGTCGGTGAGGGACGGTGTTTGTCTGACTGTTTCTGTTTCTTGTTTTGTTGGTAAGTGTTTTGCTGCGGGGAGTCTGGGAGTGTTTGGTCTCGGCTCGGTTCGTCGCTTTGTCGGGAGGATCCAGTGGTTTTGGGTCGGGTGTGTTTGATGCGTGGTGTGGGGCGTCCCTGGTAGGTTTGGCGGCGTTTCCCTTTGGATTCATTGCGCTTTGGGGGATAATGTTGCGGCCGCGTGGGTAAACCACAGCTTGGGGGCACATCCGTGGATTCGGGGGGGTTGCTAGCGTGCTAGTCGCCTTTTTCCTGTCCAGCGGGCTTCAGTGCGTAAATACCTCCCACAGAGCCGCATGAAGACTGGGGGGGGGCTTAGTTTAGTGTTTCGTTCAGGCAGTTAGTGGGACTGCTTTATACTGCGTGTTTGGTTTCTTTTGGTGTACCCGACTTGTTTCTGTGTCCGGTTTTTGTGAAGTCTTTGTGTGCGATTGTGGACTGGTTTGGTTATGGCGGATGTGGAGGCGTTTATTGCTGCTCCATCTGATGATGTTTTGAATAAACTGAAGGAGGCGCAGTTGTTGACGTTAGCGGAGCATTATGAGGTTGCGTGCCACGCTGGTCGTGACACTGGTCAGACCATGTACACACCCCGGTACTCAGTACCCTGTTTCCATCACACTTTATCGAAAAATAAAAGCAATATTTCTTAAATTATGAAAAAGTGCAATAGCGATATGCAGGTGTTTCCATTGAATGGTATCAGCCGTAATTCTGGTAAAATCCGTCCTGTGAGACTCCACTTTGGGGAGGATGGAGATATAAATATGTTGTGTTTCAGAGCTGCAGATGATGATTCAGAGGTAAAGTCCGTATGTACGGAGCCTCTGATCACATCAGCAGGAAAAAACACTCGTGGAGACTTCCAGGACAGACGCCCGAAACTTAACACAGATAAAAACCCGTCAGGATGAACTTCTGGAGTTTGGATGTCATTTCTGGATCTTTATTCCACGTTTATCGGCACCTGTTCCTGACTGATGTGGTGATGCAGCTGTTGATACAAAGGCGCAGTCATACCATGTTATCGTGCTCATGTTTTATTAAATCCTGCTGACGTATAATTAACATGTGGGAACCAGATAACCGAGTCGTGGTGTTACACGTGTGCAAACTGACATGTTCAATCGTTAATACGTGAAGAACTTAAAGCATCTGTATAATGTCCTAAATGAACTCAGCTTGCTGAGTTACAGAGATTTGGGGGATTTTTCATATATGTGACGGATAAAACTTCCCCCATCACTCCGATTTCACAGTTACTGCTTGTAAATGATCATATTCATCATACTTAAGAAGGAATAACTGGATTATTACCACCTACGTTACGCCTGATGGCGTGTAAATGTGAAAAAAATGTTTCTATTACACTTATGCACAAACTGCTTTATGGAAACGTCTGAATTTAAGTCTCATGAAATCATAAAAACTTTTTTTTTGCAATATTTGAGAGTTTTTTCAAAATGTAGGTGTTTCCATTAGCGGTTTTTAGTTGTGATATTTAGGTTTTGCGCAATTCCAGGTGTAATGGAAACCCAGCGAGTGTTGCCCCAAAAAATCATTCCTATGGCATTTGAGGCCACACAACAAGCAAAACTGGCATCAGTACCAGTAAACCAGTGGGAGTTTTTGCCATTATGTTCCATTTTTTACGTGTGTGATACTTACAGGTTTATTTTTCCCCATTATCCACAAGACCCCAAATAACATTTCTGTAGTGTCTGTAGTTGATTATAGCAGTTTACTGTGTTTTCAATGAATACTTGTGAAATGTTCTGTGTTGTTTTTTCCTTGTTTTTATGATTCTACAACCTTTATTCCATTTATATGACACCGATACAGCTTGAATATTATAAAAGCCCCAGTTGTCCTGAAAAAAAGATGTATATTACATGATTGTGTATTACAAGATGACCTTTAAATGAGCAACTTTGCACAGAGTGCCAGGCAAGCATATCAGACCACTTGCTTTTTTTAACCTGTGTTAAATTTAAGAAGAAACAAATTGTTCCTTCAGGTTACTGGTCTGAGCAGGTTCATCGGGAAGTCTGCAGCTCATCATGTTTACATGACGTTCCCTCTGACAACAAATGAAAGAGAAAGAAAACGAGCCACACTTCTGTCCTGTCATTTCCACATGCTGTTTTATCCTGGTATGTGAGTGTTCAGGGTGTGTCTGCTCTGAGATTGTGTAAGACTGCTTCTGTGTTCTCCTTTTTCAGCCTGTTCTAGTTCCTGTAGCTGCAACTTTCAGCAGTTGCAGAATATTTCAGAATCTCCACTCAGTCGACCCGAGTCCCATCCTGAGGATGCATTCATACTGGTGCTGTTTCCTCAGAAGCTCTTTAAAGTTCGTTGTTCATCCTGTACATTAACAATGAAGCGATCTAATTCTGTTTGGTCAGACAGTACGGCCCACCTGGAGCCTGAATCCCCAATCGATCGACATACCACCCATTCACTGCCAAGGCCAGATTCCTATTTTCATCCCTACGCCTTGGCTCCATTCCAAGAACTAGGGATTGAATTATGCCCCCCAAAAATAGGAAAACCATTCAAAATCCTCATGCATCCAACAGCCGTCCGTGGTGCAGTAAACTCACATCACAGCTGTTTGCAATGGCTGTCGCTGCACGATGTGTTCAGGAAGCACGATCCGTAACGTCAGCTCATCTGCACATGTGCGGACAGGAATACTTCCAGGTCGCCGTCGAACCTGCTGGATATAGGAAAATAATGTCCTGAAAATAAAAACTTCCATCCTTGATAATAATAATAAAAAAGTGGCAGATGGTTAATGAACATTGTTGATTTTGAGGTGATGAATGCTGTACTGAAACTAAAATGGCTGAATGCATTAGCTGGGCTGCTAGCTGCTGCCGGGCTGCTGCTCTGATAAATACTGGAGCTATCTGGAACATTCCTTTCTCCATCACTCACATACATGAAAGGACATGAAAACACACCCCAGGTTAAAAAAAGAGAAATTCAAGTATGTTAAAGTTCTACCGTGTAACTTTTGGCCACTAGGAGCGCTAAACCTGCAACGGCGCCAACGTCTCACAGGCCTTACGGCAAGTTTAAATCTCCTCTCCCGTGTTTGGATGTTGAAATAAACGAGTCCATCAAGATTCAAGAATTTTCTAAAGGATTTTTCACCGTTGGAGGATCTGCCCCTGGCGGAGGTATGCGCCTCTGTTTCTAATCATATATGTTTACATAGCTGAAACATCACACACACAAACACACAACGCAAAGATAAACGCGCAATCAAAACCGGACACGAAACCAAGTTGTAGTTTTGAGCACTGAAAGACGTAACTTTGGAAAGAACGTCTGGATTAGCTCACGTTTGTTATGAGAACGCCTGGATTAGCTCACGTTTGTTATGAGAACGTCTGGATTAGCTTACGTTTGTTATGAGAACGTCTGGATTAGCTCCGTTTGTTATAAACGTCTGGATTAGCTTCGTTTGTTATGAGAACGTCTGGATTAGCTCACGTTTGTAATGAGAACGTCTGGATTAGCTCACGTTGTATGAGAACGTCTGGATTAGCTCACGTTGTTATAAACGTCTGAATTAGCTCCGTTGTGATAGAATGTCTGAATTAGCTCCGTGTATGAAATGTCTGGAACTCATGTTTGTTATAAACGTCTGGATTAGCTCACGTTGTTATAAACGCTGAATTACTCGCTTTATAGAATGTCTGGATTAGCTCACGTGTTATAAAACGCTGGATACTCATGTTTGTTATAAACGTATGATTACTCCGTTGTTATAAACGTCTGGATTAGCTCACGTTTGTTATAAACGTCTGATTACTCACTTTTTATAAACGTCTGATACTCCGTTTTTATAGACGTTTGAATCACTCTGTTTGTTATGAGAACGTCTGGATTAGCTCATGTTTGTTATGAGAACGTCTGGATTAGCTCCGTTTTTTATGAGAACGTCTGGATTAGCTCCGTTTTTTATGAGAGCGTTTGAATCAGCTCATGTTTGTTATGAGAACGTCTGGATTAGCTCATGTTTGTTATGAGAACGTATGGATTAGCTCACGTTTGTTATGAGAACGTCTGGATTAGCTCACATTTGTAATGAGAACGAGCAGTTATCTTCTAGCCGGAAACTATCGGCAGATTATACGGCTCTTATTGACGTAGTTTTTAATAAACGCTGACTGAAAAAACATTAAAGCATCACATTTCCGCATGTCTACATAAGAGCCAAACTTACTTACAGTCTAATGACACGGTGGCTAACAGAGAGCGGGTTTAGCTTCCACGCTGCTGTTTCAGAAATCTCCAACGACTGAATTCTTTTCCAACGTCCTCTCGTGTTTCTGATCTGCCGTGATCCCTTTGCCTCTTTTTTTCTGGGCTGCTCAGACATCACTTTCACCTTTTTACTTTGTTCCGCCATGACTAAGATTCGAGTAATGAGAGAAAGTAGCACAAGTAGAGTTTTCTGTGTTTACGGAAGAGGAGCCGTGAAGCAGCACTTTCATCGACGGCCGTTACGATGTCTGGTTTCTGCAGAGAGCAGACGCTCAGAGTGCTGACACGCGTCACTCACTGTATATTGGCCCGAAAAATCATCTAATACTGCTCATTTTAGGCTTAATGTCAGTCAGAAGTTACACAGTATAACTTTAAGTTGACCCAAATAGAAATTTTCAATTTCTGTTGACTAAATAAAAATAAGTTGCATAGAATTAAAAACAACAATTTCATCAACTTATTTTTATTTAGTTTACTTAACTTAATTTATTAGATGTGACTAATTGAAGAAATACTTTTAAGTTGGTTCAATGATTTCTTTTAAAAAGTTGTTTGCATTATTATTATTACTATAATGATTAAGTATAAAACAAACTACTTCAAAATAATATGGTAAAGTCAGTTGTCTTAATAATTTTTTTTGAGTTACTAACTTAAAAGCTTGTGCTTATATCAGTTATTAAATAAGCAGTATTTAAAATAATCTTTGACTGAAGAGGAAAAGCTAATTAATCCAATGTTATAGGCCCACCTCCGCGGAACTATGTTAGAAAAAAAAAAAAAGATGCACAACTATATCCTATAGACCAGAGGTAGGCGAGTCCGGTCCTCGATGGCCGGCATCCTGCAGGTATTAGGACTTTTCCTGCTGCAACACACCTGACTTCAATCAGTGGGTAATTAGCAAACTCTGGACATCAGGTGGTGCGTTGAAGCAGGGAAGCCCTGAAGACCTGCAGGATGCCGGCCCCTGATATAGACCAATGCTGCCCAACACCACAACCAGACCATCTGCCATTGCAACAGGGGCGTTTCTGTCCATGTGTAATGAGAACAGATGCGAACAGATCTGACTGTTTTCTTCCCAACATGGAGGAAATGTGGAAGGACGTCACATTCCTGGTTGTTGGAACATCAGAGGAAAACTTTAATGTGAAAATAAGTGAAGAAGAAGATCACAAACATTTATTTCATGAAGATTTCTGCTGTCTGTGACAAAAGTGGACGGTTGCTGCTCAGTCCACTGATGTCAGTGTGTTCGTATCGGGGAGGAATATCGGCCAATCAGAGCAGAGGAGGAATAACTTGCTGCCACGGTGGAGAAAACACTGGATTTAATCCCCAACAACAAAAACACGGTAAATTATGGTGAACACTCATTAATCTGACACTTTATTTCACGTATCTATGCTCCTGAAAATGAGGCACCGCATAACGTTCTCATGCTAGCTAATGCTAACAGAGACAGCTGTGGTGTTGCTGAGAGTTAATGACTAATCTGGGAGATATTGTGAAATATCAGGTTATTTGCTCTGATCAGCAACGTTGGGACCAGAAAATAAAAGCAGTTCAGTCAGAAACACAAACGGATCAGGAAGACGGTGTCCTGCAGCCTTTAGTTTCATCTGCAGGACATGTGAAGCTACGTGGTCTGTACAGTCCTGAAACAATACCAAAAGCCAAATATGGGAGAAAATAGAAAAGGAAGCACCTTTGAAAGAGTTTAGTTTTTAAACTTTGATAAGTAATCAGAGATGTGCGTGTTATTCCAGCGTGGTTTGTTATTAAAGACAGTTTCTGCAGATGAATAGTAGTTTACATTAATGCTCCGATGTAAACAAAAAAAAACCTGTCAGAATACCTCAGAGGTCTCTGGATAACATACCTGTAGGTTATCATGACCTCAGACGACTGTCCAACGTTGTAAATCCAGATATTCATGCTGCTTTCTATGTTAACAGATACGAGGTCATTGGGACTTGTTACCCAGGCAACGGCGGCACCGCAAGATGGCGACACACACAAAACGCTCGTCAGATTAGTTTATAACTACATAATGAAAACCTGTAATGTAATGTAAGCCGTTTGTGTTCAAATGGTTGAAAAAATGATAATCACTGTTCTTGCGCGTGTTTTCATATTTTTGTCATAAGTTCTAATACAAACAAATGATCCGCCAAATAAAGAGTAGCTTTTTAAAAAAATTCAACTGCTACTCTGTTATTTTGCAGTACTACAGTATTTACAAATACCAACAAAACAATAGGTTACTGAAAAATGGGGGAGACCAAATGATTTCAACTCAATCAGTTATGTTTGTGTAATTTGGGCTTGAATCGGCACTCAAGCAGCTACTTTGTGATCGTCTAAGGATTTGACCAAAAAGCCACACGACAACTCTTCAGCAAAATCATTGATTAACAATAAACGTTGTTAAATGAAATGAAAAATACTTTATTTAACCCAGAAGGGAAATTCAACATCATAAAAAGCTCACTCTTTTTTTTTCTTTTGTTTGTTTATTTGTTTTTTGTTTTTAACAATATAACATTCATACTGCTGACCACCATCTCAGACACACAACCTTTCAGTCTCACAAATGTGGTCTGTTTGTTAGGTAGTCGTAAATCCAGGTGGTTGTGGAGGGATCCACCTGAAAGTTATGGAGCTTCTGACATAGCAAAGCAGCTGAATAGTATTAAATGCACTTGGTATTAAAGTGCTGCCTGATTGGACAAAGACCTGATCAATACCAGCCATGCATGATGGAACTGGCATTTGTCTGGAATACCTGTTATCCACCAGAACTCCATGTCTGATGCAAAATCTGTTTCATTTAACAGCTTCTGTGTTCAGAATCCCAGTTTTCAGATTTCTCAGCTAGATATCGTGGTTGGGGAAAGAAAGTTGCTGCTTTGCCTCGGCTGCTTCCAAACCACTTTCACTTCTTATTTCAGACACCAGCTCCCTCCTACAGTTGGAATTTTTTAAATCGGACGTGTAGAAGTAAAGCTCTGAGCGTTGCTTTCCAGCGGAGCTGCAGGCAGATATTTGCCAGTTTGCAGGCGATCCTGCTGGACAGAATAATTCTTCATTACTGGTAAAAGCAAATTAAAATCCTGAGTCTGATTTTTTTTCAGATGAGTGGGCTTGTTTTAATGGAAGTTTATTTGCATTAATATTGGAGAATTTGGCCAAAAATAGTCTATATTTTGTGACTAGCGTCAAAATCGTGGCATAAAAGCACTTTCTTGCTGCTAGATGGGTATATCATTTTCCGCAAGCATGTCTTTTTTTTTGCAATCCAAGTCATGTCTCCAGTTTTGTGACTGAAGTCCACGTTCCAGTTCACTTGTTTCAGCTGTAATTAGTAATCTGTCATGTCATACCTCATATCTGCTCTGCTAAGAAGACTGAATTATAATATCTGAGGAATTTAAAATCTGTTTTTTTTTTCCCAGTATTCTGTAACAGCACTGATCTTTAGTTTAACTGACTAATATTTTGTCTCTTGGACAGTTTTTTTGCTTTACCATATTGGGACAACCTGTAGATGAACATGAAAATTTATTCAGACTATAAATACGCTCTTAACTTTCCAAGAGTTTTTAGTGTGTATAAAAATCCACCTGGACCTGCAGAGATGCTCTAAACTAGCATTTCTCTGAATGTGGAGAGGAGGCTAAGCTGCACCTGAGTGCTGGAAACACGTGATTGGCAGCCGGTGAGTTAATGACCCGCTGATAGTTTGACTCAGTTATATTACAGCAGGTAAACATGTAAAACCTGCAGGACAGATGTCCACAGCTGGTTATCCTCCACTCGTGCATGAGGAAGATCTTCTTTTAGGACGCATTCAGAAAGCATAGTCCGCGAGTCTCGGTCCGTTTGGGGACTCGGTTAGTTTGGGGGCGGGGGTGGTCTTCCGGGCCGAGATCACGTTCATGTTGCACTATTGCCAAACGAGTCAAGCGGGCCAAGAATGAGAATCTCAGGTGGCGCTGCTCTCAGATTCACCGTAGGTGGGGACAAGACACACGAACAAGAAGGTTCTCACTACTTCTGTTTCCTCCACAAAGCGACATTATTTTTGTACGAGGAGCTGGATATGATGTCATCAGATCAAATATCGATTACAGCTTTTACCTCCTCGTAACTCCATGTCTGACCACGAGCCATCTTTATCAGTACTGCAGTCACACACGTGTTTGTTGTCGTAGCGTTTACCCTCGTTGTCCAAACATTGACCCACAATGACAATGCAATTTGTAGTTCACTTCCTGTCTTTGGTTCACTTGAATCAGACCGAGACCTGCGTTTGCAGGCGGACAGAGTCCACTTGTTTGTTCTGGATCAGAGTCCGTTTGCGCGTTCACAACTCCCCTAATGAAGCGACTTTCCGAGCAAACGGACTCTGATTCCAATCAGAAAGGCTTTGTGAACGCGCCCTAAGCTTTAAATACCTGTGAGCTGAGTACAGCAAATACTATTTTATTTTTTTACAAACTGAAACATTCTCAATATTTTGATTAATGTAGACCCTCTACCAGCAGTTTTTTAACGATTCCTTGTATTCCTAAATGAGCAACAGCTGTTCTTTCTGATGAACGGGCCCAGTAAACTGATGTTTCCAGTGGATCTGATCCCAGTTTGGTCCCAGTTTAACGTCATCACGGCAGTCCCAGTTTATGGAAACTGTCCAGTAAACGTCTCATTCTGCTCCTGAACACATTCAGGAACCATCTGATGGAGATACATCACTTTAGTACGAACTAAAGATACCAACAAGCTCACGTTTATGCCGCTACCGCGCTAAGCTAGCTGCTAACATGCTAATATCAAGCTTTCATATTAGTGAGTAACCTGTTTAGGTGTGTTTAAGGTGGATGTGGAGGATCCAGTGTCTCGGTTTTGGCACCACAGACGATGCAGCTTGCTGCTCTCATGTTTGTCCCTTTCATTCCGTTTTTAATGTCCAAAGTTGCAGCGATGCGGCAGCACCAGACTGTCAACACGGACAGCAGGCGCAGGATCAGACAGAGATCACGACAAAATAAATACGTTTTCTTTAAAAAAATAAAAACAGTAAACCACTGTTCATGAGTCTGAAACCGAGTCCATGTCCAGTCTGTGAGTCTCTGGAAAAGCGACTATGTGGCTCCGTTGGTTTCTTGCACAAACTACTGTACTGCCGTCTCCAACTAGTTCTTCCATCCCCGCTGTCTCTAACTAGTTCTTCCATCCCTGCCGTCTCTAACTAGTTCTTCCATCCCTGCTGTCTCTAACTAGTTCTTCCATCCCTGCCGTCTCTAACTAGTTCTTCCATCCCTGCCGTCTCTAACTAGTTCTTCCATCCCTGCTGTCTCTAACTAGTTCTTCCATCCCTGCTGTCTCTAACTAGTTCTTCCATCCCCGCCGTCTCTAACTAGTTCTTCCATCCCCGCTGTCTAACTAGTTCTTCCATCCCTGCCGTCTCTAACTAGTTCTTCCATCCCTGCCGTCTCTAACTAGTTCTTCCATCCCTGCCGTCTCTAACTAGTTCTTCCATCCCTGCCGTCTCTAACTAGTTCTTCCATCCCTGCTGTCTCTAACTAGTTCTTCCATCCCTGCTGTCTCTAACTAGTTCTTCCATCCTCGCCCAGCGCCGGTTATTTTCAAGTCCTTTATCGGTCAGGACGGCGTCTTAAACTCAGCCTCCATGATATGATGTTCCATAGCTGATGTTAGCTAGCAGCTGTTCACTGCTGCTGCAGCTGGATCTGGACCATCATCCAACCACCCCCTGCTCCTGAGTAGAAATGCCCTCTGATGAGCGCCAAAATACGCTGATCTTATACCAGTGGTAGATAAACATGACCATTTATAATGTGGATATACACAACTTTGTAACCACACCTAAGTTGTTAATGTGGAGTTTTTTTTTCTTTTTTCCCCCTCGCCACCGCACGCTGGAAATCCAGCACAGTGCCGGAAAACTTTAAGCCCTGAGGTAAAATATTTGAGACAAACCCTGGTCTAATGTGAACAGTTAATACATGTTCTACGTTTTCCACGCTCATAATTCCCAATCTATCGTGAATGAATGACAAGTCCCGCGTTTTAGCAAGCTAGTTAGCAAAGACCGCAGCTAGCTCGGAGGCTACGCGGAGAGCTGGACACAGGGTTCCCACGTGTCCTGGAAAACCTGGAAAATGATTGAACATTTTTCCAGTCATGAAAAAACCCATGGAAAATGAGAAAAAGAGTAAAATGTCCTGGAAAATGATTTTTCCTCCCTCCACTTCATCTTCGCCACTGCTTCATTTCTGCTTCATCTCTGCTTAATTTCTGCTTCTTCTCTGCTTCATCTCTGCTTCATCTCTGTTTAATTTCTGCTTCATCTCCACTTCATCTCTGCTTCACTGAAGCTTCGTCCCCGCTTCATCCTCGCCACCGCTTCATTGCCTCTTTGTATCCGCTGCATCGCTACTTCATCGCAGTAAAAAATATAAGCTACAGTTGTAGAACACTTCTCCAAAACTGACTCGTACTGTAGCAGCTGGAAAAGTCCTGAAAATGTCCTGGAACAGTCCTGGAAAACAACTTTAAGAAAAGAGTGGGAACCCTGTTGACAAACCAGCTGTGCTGTTGTGCAATAACTCAAGACTCGGGAATCTCAATCATTACTTTTGTACAGATTGATCAGTCGTAATGATTGAGATTTGCGAGTCTTGAGTCTAGGGGTGTCCCCGACTAAGAATTTTCATAGTCGAACCTGATTCGTCAGATCATGTCATTCGTCGACGAATAGTCGAATCATGTTTTGTTTAGGCTATAAAACATGTCTGCTTGTGCAAAACCATTAAAATATTTAACAAAAAGAAAACGTGAAGGTGTGTTGGTGTAAAACAGTTCATTAATTAGATTTTTATTTTTCAGTTAACACTGCAGGCATAAACCTAATATTTTTCTTTCCTTTTTTTGCTTAACAATTTAAAGTCGGGAAAGAGAATTAAAACGGCGTTAACAGCCGTTTTGCGCGGCGCACGGTCCAAATGTCAAACATATTAAGCGGAATTCCAAAAGAATAACCTTCACTGAATAAGTAAATTACACAATAACAAAAATAGGCTCATAACGAAATACAAAGTTATATCCAAGTAAACGGAAAATAAAAGTTAGAAAGTGTGCAGTAAAATGGCGATGAACAGGAGGTGCTCTCCTCGCTTCGTTAACAATAAAGCCGACAGGAGAATCTCCTCTGGATGGAGGTGAAGGTGGAGGTGGGGGAATGATCAGAACATCACAGTCATGATTATTCCACAACTTGCTGGATGGTGCAGCATCTTCTCCTGGTCTCTCCCGTTCACGGGGAACGGCTCCACATGTGCGCTCAACAGCTGACGCAGCGAGACGGCGGTCCAGTTCAGAACAAAGATAAAAGCGCTGCTCAGGGAGTCTGACATCAGCCGCAGGCTTCACGATTCAGGACATTATGGTTCTTAAAAACGCGTTCTTTCCTGATACAATCTGAATCATCCTCCAGCAGCACCAGCGCATCCATCTGGAGCTTTACGCATTACGCACAGGAGTAGACGCGATGTTCATGTCTGTCAGACTGTTTCCACCTTCACAGACTGATGCTATAAATCAGTGGAAGAAACTACAATGATGATGTGACAGGTGAGGGTCCTTCATCATGTCTCTGGCTACTTGGTCATGGAGACATCTCTGGCTGAATGATCAGCGCGCGCGACTCACCGGCAGACTGCGGTTTAAACCCGCCTGCCCGGCGCATCTTGCTTTATGCCACACTTATAATAACAGAATTATTCGGCTGCTAACAGACCTATGAAATGAATTATTAAAAGAACAAATTAATACTCTGTAAAAATCAAACGTTCAACCTCCTCCTACTGCAGAATGGTCTGATCTTTGCTTGGTAACCACATGTTGCGACTATTCGACTTAGAGACTCACAGTCGAAGCTCAGTCCTGGAAACGAATCGTCGAAGCGTCGACTATTTGGGGACACCCCTACTTGAGTCATTGCTCACCTGTGATTTTTCATCTTTTTACAGGTACAGTCTGAAATCCCCCCCACTTTCTGTTTGTAAACAACAGTATCAAACTGAGCCCCTCCCTCTCAGGCTAATGGCCGCCTCGTTCTTCAGCCTATTCAGCCTCAACGACTCCTTCAGAGCTCAGAAGCAGGTAAAAGCCAAACTATTATTAACCTGGTTTTCCAACGTGCACTATCTAAAGCTCCTACCTTTTATTCGGTGCATCCGCCGTTTTTCTTTCTATTTTTTTCTTTGGAGAGTTGGAGTGACAGGCGTCTGCTCTAATCATCAGCTTATTCCCACACAGCGTCATGTCCTTAGCTCTGTCAGTGGCTGGTGATAGAAACAGAAATCTCCACCCAAAAAGACCCGAACACGAGAAAACAAAGCTAAAGAGAGAATTACGGACAGGAGGAGAGAGAGTTGCATAAACTCACCACTGCAGGAGAGTAGAGGCCCAAAGGTTTGAGACTGATTTCACTTACACAAGTCTAACGTTGATTTTCAGGGGAAACTTCGGACTCTACCTTTAAATACTCTCAGACTGGTGTTGTCCAGCTGCTTGTTTGGCCACGCTGACATTGCAGTCAATCCTTAAGACGTTGCTCTGCGCTGCAGCTTGTGCGGCTCCCTCTTGCATTGGGCAGCAACTAATCATTGCACGTGTGCCCTCAAATTCGGTTAGTTTTACTCAGCATCTGTGCTACTTTCAAATGATGCAACGGTTATATGAGTATTGGTTATATGTCCAGGATTTACTGTATAAAGGGAAGAGATGGCAGTTTTACAGTTTTACAGTTTTATTGTTTTATTTCAGGGGGATGCCATCCCCCCTCATCCCCCCTCAACTCAAGTACTGGTTATTGATCAAAAACTATTGTTAATCCTTGTCAAAACCACCATTTTATAACATGTGAGAATGCGATGATGTCATCACAGCCCTCGCATTCTGAATGCCAGCCGTCGCATTGACGGCGTTGGGAGTTCTAGCAGTGATAGAGTTCTGAGAGTCCTGGCGTTAAACTAATCCTGTGTCATAAAAGATAAGACAAGAGAAAGGGAAAGACACACCTCAACACAGGAAGCTGTTGCAATCCAGTGAAACCAGCCGGTGATGTGTTCAGGTGACATCAGGGCTCCCTTTGTTGTGTCAGAAACTCTCCTGCCTTGTCCGGTATGTTCGGCATGCTGCAGTCATGTGGGAGGAATGTGTACTCTGACTGTTCCTGCAGCTGTGCTGGAGGCCCGGCCAGCGTGGGAACGTTTCCAGAGCAGGTGATGGATGTGGATCTGAACGCACCTGAATGCAGCTCCACCCGGCCGGGCCTCTGGGTGTTTCCGCCAACACGGATAACTCAAATTCCTCTGAAATCCTGCACTTCTTTACCTGTGACTCATAAAGAGCAGAGGTGGCTTTAAAATAGCTTCCACGGGAAGTTTATTGTTCACCTGTGAGAGTTAAAAATAACTCACGTAAATCAGAATTTCAAAGGTCAGCATGTTCTCACATACAGGTTTCCTCATGCTGGTGTGCGCCTGTCGACACTGCAGATTCCTGAACATGTGAGGTTGTGCAGGAGGGTGAGCTGATGAGCTGTTACATGCTTACAACCCTCGTGTCTTCCTCAAATGCACCCACCCCCACCACCGGCCAGCGGTTCTCAACCTTTTTCATGATGAGGTTTTCAGTCCACACTGGTCCATTCATATTTAACACTGTATTAGTGTAATAATCTCATCATTTAATAACTAAAGCAAATCCAGCTGCCTTTAACAGACTGAACCTGTAAAATGTGGCTGATGAACATGAATAACATCATATAAAAATATATTCTGAGATGGTCACAAACACATTTATATCACAGTAAAATTCATGGAATAAAATCAGACTCCTACAAGAACAAATCAGAATTAGACTATGAACACAAAATCTACAACATTTTACTGGAAGAAGGTTTTCCAGGACGCGTGGGAACC
The DNA here is from genome assembly GCA_023101725.1 of Atherinomorus stipes. Classification (NCBI taxonomy): domain Eukaryota; kingdom Metazoa; phylum Chordata; class Actinopteri; order Atheriniformes; family Atherinidae; genus Atherinomorus; species Atherinomorus stipes. Next base: position 46,549 of record JALJCO010004022.1, on the reverse strand, counting down.
CTGACTCAGCCTGAGCTGAGGAAGAAGACGGCCGTGCTTTATCTCTCTTTCCTAAACAAAACAAACCAACGTAAATGAGATTTCTACATTTTTATTCCTTTTAAACAAGCGAGGATGTGAATAAACATGCGACAGGCCGGAGTTATCGGAAGGTGATCTCCTGGACCGGACGGATCTGGATCAGACTGGGCCGTGGTTTACCGTCAGCAGAATTCATCTATGGCAGTGCTTCTCAAACGGGGGGCCTCAGGGCGGTCTGGTCTGTATGTCCTGGGATGAAGTCTAGCAGACCCCCCCATCAGGAGTAACGCGTGCTGCAGACACTCATGTCCGGCTTGGATTTGCTGCTGCTGGTAACTGAATTCTAATATTAGCACAGAGGGAAGACGGTGATGTCATGACTGATGAAGGTGAGTCAGCTGGAGGTCGTGTGTTTGTGTACAGTAACAACATGAGCTCAGAGTGACGTTCAGGTCTAAGATTCCTTCCCTCCTCTGAGGTTTACACTCGAACATCGCCTCTGACTTCAGAGATGCTCACTAGTGATGAAGTTGGGCTTTTTGGCTTTTTGGCTTGGCTCCCACAGAGCTGACTGTTTCCATTCCTGAAGCTCTTACTTTAGGATCCATTTAAAGGCCTCCTTCCCCTGAAAACCCGTTTAACTTGCTCCTTCTGAAATACGGAGGGTTTCCCCTTGTTTACTTACACATGCTGACTTGCTAGCGTTGCGTTCCCCCCAGTCGGCTGTTCTTTCTCATCAGAGAAACAATGCGAAGAAAAGAGCGAATCGGGAACAGCCTCGCACTTCTACGTCACATTGCAAATAGCGTATCCCACGTGGGGTTTCTATCTGTCCATTGGAAGGCAGGTAACCCTCCACTACACACTAGAAGTAAAGACAGCACGACTGTAGCTTCGGAGTTGAGAAGCTAATTAGCTAACTGTTTGTTAGCATGACGGAACAAACTTGTTTATTTCTATTTCCTGTCTGTAACAAAATAAGAGCGGGGGGCGGAGCTTCCTTCATACACTGATGGGAGGCAGCCAATCAGACGGAAATTCATGAGAAGGACCCGGAAAAGCTGCCGTTGGACCACAAGCCTCTCTTCTAGTATACAAATACAGCTGGATACAAAGATACCAGAAGGTTTTTTTTTAAACAGAAACGATGCAGAATGCATTCAATAATAATGGAGAACACAGAAATATTAATGACATCACCATGGAAGTACAACTTTAAGACCTATGGGCCTATTTTACCTGAACTTTGCAAAACTACATGGTTTATGTGTTTAGAATCCTTCTGTTTTTATCTTTTATCTTACAGTTTTATGCATTTATTGTATCTTTAATCTGCAGCCAGATGCTGCTTTAGTCTCAGGTGAGGCGATGCACACCGCCATGCACCCAGGCTGTCCTCACCGCTCTGCAGTGAAACATCTGCCCTCCTCTCTGTTTTCATACTGCATGTGACCGGCTCAGGGTTCCCACTCTTTTCTTCACGTTATTTTCCAGGACTTTTCCAGCGGCTGCAGTACGAGTAAAGCTATCACGCCATAGATGAATAACTTCCACACAAGCTTTTGGAGACGAGTTCTACAGTTGTAGCTGATATTTTCTACAGTGATGAAGCAGAGATGAAGAAGAGACAAAGTGGAGGGAGGAAAACTAATTTTCCAGAACAATTCAAAGTTTTCCAGGACATCTTAGTCTTTTTCTCATTTTCCAGGTTTTCCAGGATGCGTGGGAACCTTGCTGCTTCTTCCCACTGGAGAGGAAAAACAAGCCCCTGACCCGGTCACTGATCTGGGATGTTGAAACCTCTGGTTCAGGTTTTTCTGACCAAGCTTTGCTCCCTGTCTGATGCAGCAGGAAATCTCTCCTCCCCCTTCCCATTTGTTCGTCCCCTCCCTCTCAGATTTCAGCCCAGTCTCCCCCAGCCCCTCTCCAGTGGGAACCGGTTTCTGGTGCCAGCGGTGACTCACGGTGTTGGAATGGAGGACGGAGGAGGTGCAGGGTTCTCCTGTGAGAACCGCTTTCTCCTCCAGGTTCAGAGCTGGCAGTTTTCACAGCAGCAGACACCACAGCAGGGTTCCCACGCGTCCTGGAAAACCTGGAAAATGATTCAACATTTTTCCAGTCATGGAAAACACATGGAAAATGAGAAAAAAACTAAAATGTTCTGCAAAACCTTGAATTGTCCTGGAAAATAATTTTTCCGACCTCCATTTCATCTCGGCCGCTTCATCTCCTCTTTGTCTCCACTTCGTCTCTGCTTAGTCTCTTCTTCGTCTACACTTCGTTTCTTCTTCGTCTCTTCATATCTGCTTTGTCTCTGCTTTGTCTCTTCTTCGTCTCTGCTTTGTCGCTGCTTCTTCGCTTCTGTGTCTCTTCTTTGTTGCTGCTTCGTCTCCACTTCGTCTCCGCTTCGTCTCTTCTCTGTCGCTGCTTTGTCTCTTCTTTGTCTCTGCTTCATCTCCGTTTCGTCTCTTCTTCATCTCTTCTTCGTCGCTGCTTCGTCTCCGCTTCGCCTCCGCTTCGTCTTCGCTTTGTCGCTGCTTCGTCTCCGCTTTGTCGCTGCTTCGTCTCCGCTTCGTCTCTGCTTCGTCTCCGCTTTGTCTCTTCATCGTTGCTGCTTCGACTCTGCTTTGTCTCTGGTTTGTCTCTTCTTCGTCGCTGCTTCGACTCTGCTTTGTCTCCGGTTTGTCTCTTCTTCGTCGCTGCTTCGTCTCCACTTTGTCTCTTCATCGTTGCTGCTTCGACTCTGCTTTGTCTCCGGTTTGTCTCTTCTTCGTCTCCGCTTCGTCTTCGCTTCGTCTCTGCTTCGTCTCTTCATCATCGCTGCTCCGCCTCCGCTTTGTCTTCGCTTTGTCGCTGCTTCGTCTCCGCTTCATCTCCGCTTCGTCTCCGCTTCGTCTCTGCTTCGTCTCCGCTTCGTCTCCGCTTCGTCTCTTCTCTGTCGCTGCTTTGTCTCTTCTTCGTCTCTTCTTCGTCGCTGCTTCGTCTCCGCTTCGTCTCCGCTTCGTCTCTGCTTCGTCTCCGCATTGTCTCTTCATCGTTGCTGCTTCGACTCTGCTTTGTCTCCGGTTTGTCTCTTCTTCGTCGCTGCTTCGTCTCCACTTCGTCTCTGCGTCATCGCAGTAAAAAATATAAGCTACAACTGTAGAACACTTCTCCAAAAGCTTGGGGTGGAACTTATTAGTGTATGTTGTGATAACTTGACTTGTACTGTAGCAGCTGGAAAAGTCCTGAAAATGTCCTGGAAAATAGCTTGAAGACAAGAGTGGGAACCCTGTAGAGTCGTACACTTCTCAGTGCTTCAGGTTTCTGAAAGTGTGCAGTGCGGCTGTTTATCAGGACTGGCAGCATTGATCTTTATTTATCTGCTCAGGACTCGGTCCTGTGGACGTTTACCTTTCTGAGTAAACATCCTAAACAGTCATTTTCCTTGTTTTTGTTTACAGTGACAGATGCAGCACAGCTGCAGCGACCAGCTGATTCCGGTCTGACTCAGAGAGGCTCCTCCACTGAGCTGATAACTCGTAGCTGCATCCTTACAGCTGATCCTTTTCTGGACTGCTGGCTGTTCTGGTCCATGCCTGCCGTCCTGTGTCTTCCACACTCTTCATCATGTCCACATGATGACAACAGGACAGAGAAATCCATGTTCACCACCCTCTACCATCAGTTCTTCAGAAACAAAAACAGGCAGCAGTCCTGCAAACGGTGACGTTCCAGCAACGTGGGGTGTTTATGTTGCCGTGTTTACGTAGATGTCGTGATGGAGGATGTTTCCTCTGTGTGTGTAGGTGGATGGTGACGGAGGTTTCCTGCTTTATGAGGTCACTCAGTCACCTTCCTACAGACCAGCTGCAGATGGTTCTGCTCCTCACCCTTCCTACAGACCAGCTGCAGATGGTTCTGCTCCTCACCCTTCCTACAGACCAGCTGCAGATGGTTCTGCTCCTCACCCTTCCTACAGACCAGCTGCAGATGGTTCTGCTCCTCACCCTTCCTACAGACCAGCTCAATTTCTCTCCTCACCCTTCCTACAGACCAGCTCAGATGGTTCTCTCCTCACCCTTCCCAGACCAGCTCAATGTTCTCTCCTCCCCTCCCAGACCACTCAATGTTCTCTCCTCACCCTCCACCAGATCAGCTGCAGATGGTTCTGCTCCTCACCCTACTACAGACCAGCTGCAGATGGCTCTCCTCACCCTTCCCAGACCAGCTGCAGATGGTTCTCCCTCACCCTTCCTCAGACCAGCTCTATGTTCTCCCTCCCCCCTACAGACCAGCTCGTCTCCCCACCCCCACAACCAGCTCAATGTCTCTCCTCACCCCCCAATCCCAATGTCCTCCTCACCCTCCACAACCAGCTCTATGTTCTCCCCCCCCCCAATCACTCATGGTTCTCTCCTCACCTCACAACCACTCTATGGTTCTCCCCCCCCCACAACCACTCAATGGTTCTCCCCCCCCACAACCACTCAATGTCTCTCCCCCCCCAACCACTAATGGTCTCTCCTCCCCCCACAACCACTCAATGGTTCTCTCCCCCCCCCAACCACTCAATGGTTCTCTCCCCCCCACAACACCAATGGTTCTCTCCCCCCCCCAACCTCTCAATGGTTCTCCCCCCCCCAACCACTCAATGGTTCTCCCCCCTCACAACCACTCAATGGTTCTCCCCCCCCCACAACCACTCTGGTTCTCCCCCCCCCCAACCACCATGTTCCTCCCCCCCCACAACCACTCAATGGTTCTCCCCCCCTCCAACCACTCAATGTTCTCCCCCCCCACAACCACTCAATGGTTCCCCCACCCCCCAACCACTCAATGGTTCTCTCCCCCCCCAACCACTCAATGGTTCCCCTCCCCCCACAATCACTCATGGTTCTCCCCCCCCACAACCACTCATTTCTCCCACCCCCACCTCAGTCCCCCCCCCCAACCACTCAATGGTTCTCCCCCCCCACACCACTCAATGGTTCCCCTCCCCACAACCACTCAATGTTCCCCCCCCCCCAACCACTCAATGTCCTCCCCCCCCTCAACCACTCAATGGTCCCCCCCCACCACACCCTCAATGGTTCTCCCACCCCACAACCACTCATGGTTCCCCCTCCCCACCACCCAGCCCCCACCCACACAACCACTCATGGTCCCCCCCCCCAACCACCGCTCTCCTCCCCTTCCACGACCAGCTCTATGTTCTCCCTCACCCTTCCTCAGACCAGCTCTGTTCTCCCTCACCCTTCCCAGACCACTCAATGGTTCTCTCCTCACCCTCCTCAGACCACTCAATGGTTCCTCCTCCCCTCCTACAGACCAGCTCTATGTTCTCTCCTCCCCCCACAACAGCTGCAGATGGTTCTCTCCTCCCCTTCCCAGACCAGCTCAATGGTTCTCTCCTCACCCTTCCCAACCCAGGTTCTCTCCTCACCCCACAACCAGCTCAATGGTTCTCTCCTCCCTCCCAGACCACTCAATGGTTCTCTCCTCACCCTTCCTACAGACCACTCAATGGTTCTCTCCTCCCTCCCAGACCACTCATGTTCTCTCCCACCCTTCCTCAGACCACTCATGTTCTCTCCTCACCCTTCCCAACCACTCAGTCTCTCCACCCTCCCCCCAACCAGCGCAATGGTTCTCTCCTCACCCTTCCTCAGACCAGCTCAATGGTTCTCTCCTCACCCACCGACCAGCCAATGGTTCTCTCCTCACCCTTCCCAGACCAGCTCAAGGTCTCTCCTCCCCTCCCAGACCAGCTCAATGGTTCCTCCTCCCCTTCCTCGACCAGCCAATGGTTCTCTCCTCACCCTTCCTACAGCACTCTTGCAGGATGAGTCTGGACGAGTCTGTAGTAGTCTGTAGTTCTCTGTAATAGCCTGCAGTAGTCTGCAGTATTCTGTAGTAGTCTGTTGTATTCTGTAGTAGTCCACAGTAGTCTGCGGTAGAACATAGTAGTCTGTAGTAGTCTCTGATAGTCCGCAGTAGTCTGTAATAGCGTGCAGTAGTCTGCAGTATTCTGTAGTAGTCTGCAATATTCTGTAGTAGTCTGCAGTATTCTGTAGTAGTCCACAGTAGTCTGCGGTAGAACATAGTAGTCTGTAGTAGTCTGATAGTCCGCAGTAGTCTGTAGTAGACCGCACTCATCAGTAGTAGTCCCTAGTAGTCTGCTAGAATCTGTAGAGTAGTCCATAGTCCTTTATTTCTCCATAAATAAAGTGTGAAAACCGTTGTATAGTCTAGTTTAATGCTGTTTAAATAATAAATGGTCATTTTCTTTGTAAAATGCACATGAAAAGAAATGGTGAGTACTCCATTGACGCTTCAGTTATTTAAACGCTAGCAGGCTGAAAACCAGCGGTTCTCTGCAGCCCTGATCATCTACACTGATGATGATCAATAAAAAATGTGGCAACATGGCTGCTGGTCTTCATTTACATGGAGGTCCTTCGTGGGATAAAACACAAGCAGGAATGTCATGCACAAATCGAATTTGCTTGGTAACATTAATCCACAGCTGTACACGGCTGATTTCTCCAGATTCGTGCCGACAGCTCAGCGCACATCTGCTGACACACAAGCCAGCAGATCACTGAGGACGTATGTGATTGCTGAAGGGGGGTCCCAATTTGTAGGGGTTGACTTTCAGCCCAACCCCTTGTAGCTTTGTTTTAAGTGCAAGGGCCAAGGGAAGGGGTAAAAAAGAGAATTGGGATTGGGCCTAGTCAGTCTCAATATTCATGATTGGTTCGTATTCATCTGTTGAAGAAGGTTTTGTGTCATTAAACGTGAAAGGGGAGAACGTGCTGCAGAATCATCAGCTCGTCAGGAGGAGATAACGGAGCTGGTATCAGTTTGGTAGGAGGAGAGGATTTCTCTCTCTTTCCGCTCGGCTGTTTCACTGATCCAGCGAAAGAACGATGATTCCTGTTGTTCACGTGGGATTTGAACGTTTAACACGTTTCTTTCCGTACGAAGCCAGAGAAGCAACACGAGATCAGAACAAACACACAGAGTAGGGATGCACGATATAATCAGCCCCTTACCGTATCGGCCTATATCGGCCTCAAAACTGAGTATCGGACATTCGCCACCCCACCAATATTTAAGCGATATTTAACCGATCTAAAGTAAGGACCAGTGTCACTGTTTCTAAACAAACTTCTTCTTCTTCTTCAAAGACTTTTAAACTACAGGCTAGGGATGGGAAAAATATCAATACACTGAAATATTGCAATATTTTTATATGCCGATATCATATTGACATTTAAAAACGCGGTATCGATCTATTTTACTAACAAAATCTCGTTATATTTCATCGTTCTGTTATGAAATCTTGCGAGAACTCTCAGATTATCGTGAGATTTTGTAACAGAACGATGAAATCTCGCAAGATTTTCTAAGTAAAATAGATCGATACTGCGTTTTTAAATATTAATTTGATATTGGCATATGAAAGTGTATCAATATTTTTCCCACCTCTATTTTTCAAAGTGTCGGAAACAGATAATAAAACTGCTATTTGCAATGACTGCTTACTTTTTCAGCTTTAATATCGGTATCGATATCGGTCATGGGCCACGTGAGTTTGAAATTATCGGCACATCGGATATCGGTTAAAATTCCAACATTGTGCATCCCTAACACGGAGTCAATCGTAGATGATGAATGCTGCCTCCTGCTGTTTAAATAACACAAATGAGAAGCTGAAATGAAAAGAAAAGTTGCTGATATTCTGAGTTAGATCATGAGAACTAAACCTCGTCCACGTGCCAGGAGGTAGTTTTCCACCGCAGCCTTGAGCGGATGAAACAAGCCGAGAGAAGGAAGCTGCGGCATGTTGAGGCACGTCTGATGATCTGCCGTCACACTGCAACACAAACACCAGCAGGAATGTGGGAGGAGAGGCTTCACTATTATCCGCTCATGAAGACATTGCTACGCAAAAATATTCCTCCTGATCATAAACACCCAGATTCATGAGCTGTTTCTTCTTCTGTCTCCATTCTCACTGGATTACATTTGGAAAATGTGTAAATGACAACAAAAAATAAAATCTAAATAAATACATAAAAGTGTCATTAAATAAAGAAGTAAAACTACTGGAACATGTTGATTGTATTGTTTATTTTGCATTATTTCTGGCATATTTAAAGGAATCTATGTTCCAAAAGCAGGTTGATCCTGCGTGCTGGTGGTGATCAGGTTTGTTTAACATGATTATTGGTAATTAATCATTCACATCAGAGTTCTCTCATGACCTTTAACTCCTCATAGACCATCACAAAGTACACTACTCACACAAAGTCAGGGATATTTGGTTTTTTTGCATGATGTCAGAATGAACCTAAAACCCGCTGCGACTTGTTCAAGTGAACTGAATTAAACTTTCTCTAAACTTTTAGATGCACATGTACATTGTTCAGTGGTTAAATATGAACACTTTATATTTGCCTGAAATTATAACCAAAGGTCGAATATCCCTAACTTGCTGGTTAAAGCCCAAATAACACAAAATAACTTATTGAGTTTAAATCCAGTTTAATTTAAAATGGTACTTTAACTTTAGTGCTGATTTTGGCCTGGAATCATTTTTATTTCTTTTTCTACTTTCTTAAAAAGTTGAAATACATTTAAATGTATAGAGTGGCTTTTCCCCCCTTTTCTTTTTCTCTTTGCCTTTTTTTTGTTTTCGGTTATTCCCTCTAATTTATCTTTTACTACAAGGTGTTAGAACAAGTTTTTACAGAGAAAATTGGCTTATTAAAGCAAAGCAATCTTGGCAACTCTTAAAATGAGTTTTAAAAAAAAGCCTTAAAACAAGTTCCTGTATCTCCCTGAAATGCTTCTCTTTAGGTGATTTTGTCTTATTTTGAGTGTGATGAGATATTTTGACTAGAAATTAGAAAATATACTTGGTAAGATTTGAGTTTTTGCAGTGTAACAGCAACTGAACCAAAAAGTCCACAAAAACTGAGTACAGCTGTGGATTAACGTTAACAAAATACTGTTCGTCCAATGTAATCCAAGTGTCCTGAGTGGGTAGCATCCAGAATTTACTGGAAACCATCATTTACTAGATTTTTATAGCCTAAACAGTAAAACATCATACTTCCCTGATGTGCATCCATGCCAGTTCACAACACTACGGAAGCCGCGGAGTTCAGCACCTACTCCGCCGATAATGTAAGCGTAGAAGAAGAAATTAGTTGTCTACATTGTGCTAATAGCGACAGAGCTGCAGACAAACACAGGAGGGGTTGATGTTGATTTAAAACAAAGAAAGAAAGAAAGTCTGGTTTGGTCTGCTGAGGCTTCCGTCGTATCGTGAACTCACATGGACGCATCGGGGAAGTACGATGTTCTGGAGAAATTAGCCGTGTACAGCTGTGGATGAACGCTACCAAGCAAGTTCCATCGGTGCATGACATTCCTGCTGGTGTTATCCCACGAAGGACCTCCATGTCTGAGGGGTATATGCAGATGCAGGCATGAAAAGTTCCCCCTTTTTCTGCCAGATGTGGTGCGGTATGACTGCACTGTCACTGGCTGAACGATTTGTCCCGTGAATACGTCATCACGCACGCTGTCCGAACTCGGCGTGTGGAAACGTCCGTGTTCCGGGCGTTTATTTATGCTCTGAAATCGTTTCTCCTGCGCACACAGGCGTTTCTCTGTGCGATTAGCAGACACGCGGCGCAGAAAGGGGAACTTTTTCATGCCCGCATCTGTGGCCCTACCATTTAGCCCTTCCCCCCTTCCTAACAGGTGCTGTGACACCCCCACCCCAACACATGAACACGCAAAACAGAGGGGAAGGGCTAAGGGGTGAAATGGGATTCACCCTAAATGATGTGGTTTCCAGTAAAGTCTGGACGCTACCCACTCAGGACACTTGGATTACATTGGACGAGCAGTATGGAGGAATATTGACAAGTTTTTCTGGACTTTTATGGACCTTTTTGGTTCAGTCGCCACTGAACTCCATTATATGAAAGGTGGTGGATAATGACCCCCCCCCCCCCCCCCCCCCCCCCCAAGATCTCCGGCTGCATTTGAGATATTCAAGTTCTCCAGGGTCTTGCTCAGCATGAGGATGAGGAGAAGATGAAGGCACATCATTCTGTGGGTGTACTGTCCCTTTAAGCTCGTTCCTACTCGTCTAACATTGAGATATTTTTCTAATTACAAGTATGAACTGGTACAGGAGGTCTGCAAGTTTTTACAGCTAAAACGGGGAGAGACACAAACAGTGTGTTAGTGACATCATTTAACTTAATATGCAGATAAAATATCCAGTTTTAAGATTCACTTTCTAAGTAAGAAATAAAAGACATTTACACTCAAAACCAGATTAATAATCTGACATATTCTGCTTTTGTCAAGTATATAACTCTCAAACTGAGACAGGTGAGACAGTTTTTGCTGGATATAAGACTGGGAACCTGCAGCCCCCCCCCCTATTACATGTAGAGGTTAGTGATGATGATGATGATGATGCATGGCAACCGTCACCATCAACATGAGGCTGTTCCAGAAGCCCTGAGGTGATGCTGGTCCTCCGAGCAGGAGCATGGAGGTACCCCTCCCAGCATGAGACGGCGAGCCGTCATCACCCTGACGACACGTCTGCAGGGGGTTCAGACGCTACGCCACCGTGATGATGTCACACGAGTCAGCTGATCACAGGTCTGACAGGACAGACGATCTCTGGGAAAATCCTCAGACCGACTCCCCCACGGAGCCGAATTAGAGAGTTGAACTTCCAGTGTTAAACATATGGGAGATGATTTTAACTCCGAGTGAAATGTTCTCAGAGCTGCACTCTCAGAAACAGACGTACGAGACAGGAACATTTCTGTACCTGCAGGTACATTTGTTACAAACGTTCTCTCAAAAGTACAATATTGGTCTTTATGAGGCCAGAAGTACCTATATACTATGAAAAAGGCTCCAAAGTAATATAAAGTACAAATTTGTACCATTTCAACCCTAAGGGTACCTGCAGCACTGAAAAATGTGTGTAGCTTGTACAATAACTATAAATAGCAGTACTTCTAAACAGTAGTATAACTATAGTTATTTTATTATGATTTTATAATAATCATAATAATCATAGTAATCATTATATGTATAATTACATATGTGTTTGGCCTAATATTTATATGATAATTAATCATTTATTATTTGTCATAATCTCTATTTTATTGACTTTTATTCATCATCTTTAATTGGTTCAATTGTACTTTATTAACTCATACAGCTTGATAAGGTACAAAAATGGACCAGGACCGAAGGTACAGAAATGTCTTTCAGAAAGGAACCCCCCCCCCCCCAGCAACAAGCTTGGGACCCTTTTAAGTACAAATTGGTACCTCTATTTCTGAGTGTGTGGAGTTATTTCAACGTGTTCATCCCTTCAGGGTTAATTTAGCGCCGTTCAAGGATAAATTTACTCCACCAGACTTCCGAATTTCATGTTTTGTGTCGGAATTAAATGGACAGAGTTGATCACGTGAGAGTGAAGTTTGAGTCCGTACGGACATAATTAAGCTCCGCCCACATGTTAAACTGCACTGCTACTTGCCTGAAGTTCTTTCGGGAGCCTGGGATACACGGTGATATTTTCAATCGTTCAGAAGTTCACAGCTTGCGATGTTTGTCCTCACCATGGACCGTTAATAGAGACGGACGTAGTATCCAGTACGTCTGAATGGAGGACAGTGAAGCCAGGTGGGCGTTTCCCTCCGTCACCATCTTACCGTGTCACGCGTGTTGTCACTCCTGGAAAATACTAAAATGGGCAAAGGCAAGGCCGCTCCGAGCCCTGAGGAAAATGATTGACAGCTGCTGTACTCTGGGCTAACCGCTAACCGAGCTAACTACAAACTAACAGAAGCTAATGAAGGTTAGCCTCCTGAGCTACGGATAAAGGTCAGACATGTTTGGACTGTTAGCTGCTAAAAACCACCATGTTGCTGCTCTGCTGCAGACTGAGAGCTAACAAGGAGCTAACTGTTAGCCACCGGTCAGCAGGCCGACATCCGGTCTGCCACCTGTCAATCAAAAGGACACGCCCCTAATTATGTGTAATTTCAAGATTAAATAACATTTAAACAGATGAGTTATAAAAAAAATTCAACCCCCTCACAGTTGACATGAAGGTAAACTTGACCTATTAAACCTAAAATGATGTTTGAACCAGAATGTAAATGTGTTTATTCTGCTGTAAACATGTTTATTCCTGCTGTAAACATGTTTATTCCTGTTGTAAACATGTTTATTCTGCTGTAAACATGTTTATTTCTGCTGTAAACATGTTTATTCTGCTGTAAACATGTTTATTCCTGCTGTAAACATGTTTCTTCTGCTGTAAACATGTTTATTCCTGCTGTAAACATGTTTATTTTTCTGCTGTAAACATGTTTATTCTGCTGTAAACATGTTTATTCCTGCTGTAAACATGTTTCTTCTGCTGTAAACATGTTTATTCCTGCTGTAAACATGTTTATTTTTCTGCTGTAAACATGTTTATTTTTCTGCTGTAAACATGTTTCTTCTGCTGTAAACATGTTTATTTCTGCTGTAAACATGTTTATTTCTGCTGTAAACATGTTTATTCTGCTGTAAACATGTTTATTTCTGCTGTAAACATGTTTATTTTTCTGCTGTAAACATGTTTATTTTTCTGCTGTAAACATGTTTCTTCTGCTGTAAACATGTTTATTTCTGCTGTAAACATGTTTATTTTTTCTGCTGTAAACATGTTTATTTTTCTGCTGTAAACATGTTTATTCTGCTGTAAACATGTTTATTCCTGCTGTAAACATGTTTATTCTGCTGTAAACATGTTTATTCTGCTGTAAACATGTTTATTCCTGCTGTAAACATGTTTATTCCTGCTGTAAACATGTTTATTCTGCTGTAAACAACCGGGTGGCAACCCTGTTTACGGAAGTTGGGGATGCTGCATGCGTGCTGCTTTTGCTACTATCCACGGTGCCTCCCTGTGATTGGCCGGTACTTCTGCAGCATATAGTTCCTTATTGAACGCCCCCTAGTCAGTCCTTTGATGTGACATCAGCTTCTCGTTTGTACTCGATCAGAATGTGCGGGTCACAAAACGTAATTGGAAAAAATCTCCAGTTAATTAGTTCGCTTTCACCAAGTGGTGCGAGTTGGAAACACCAGATTACAGCAACTATGCTAAGCTAAGCTAAGGGGACTGCAGGGGGAGGCTCAGTTTCACCCAGAGGTGGCATAACCTTTACTTTACTCACACAGCTGAGTCTCACCTGCAGTGCCTTTTCTGATGTGCATGTCTTTAGTCTGTGGGAGGAAGCTGAAGAGAACCCATGCATGCGTGCACATGGAGAACATGCAAGGTCCACAGAAGACCGGGTTCAACCTTCCCCCAGCCAGGCTTGAACCAGCAACCACACACTCAAACATAGAGGTACCAGTTTGTACTTAAAAGGGTCCAAAGCTTGTTGCTGGGTGGGTTCCTTTCTGAAAGACATTTCTGTACCTTCATGGTCCATTTTTGTACTTTATCAAGCTGTTACCAATTAAAATGATGAATAAAAGTCAATAAAATAGAGATTATGACAACAATCAAAGATGCTAATAATAAATGAATAATTATTATAGAAATATTAGACCAAACACAAATATAATTATACAAATAATTATTACTATGATTATTATGAAAATGATAATATAATAATTACAGGGTGTGCAGAATTATTAGGCAAATGAGTATTTTGACCACATCATCCTCTTTATGCATGTTGTCTTACTCCAAGCTGTATAGGCCCAAAGCTACTACCAATTAAGCATATCAGGTGATGTGCATCTCTGTAATGAGAAGGGGTGTGGTCTAATGACATCATCACCCTATATCAGGTTTATTAGGCAAACAGAATTATTCGGCAACTTCCTTTGGCAAAATGGGTCATAGAGGGACTTGACAGGCTCTGAAAAGTCAATAATAGTGAGATATCTTGCAGAGGGATGCAGCACTCTTAAAATGTCCAAGCTTCTGAAGCGTTATCATCCAACAATCAAGCGTTTCATTCAAAATAGTTAACAGGGTCGCAAGAAACGTGGAAAAACCAAGGCACAAAATAACTGCCCATGAACTGAGAAAAGTCAAGCGTGTAGCTGTCAAGATGCCACTTGCCAGCAGTTTTGCCATATTTCAGAGCTGCAACATCACTGGAGTGCCCAAAAGCACAAGGTGTGCAATACTCAGAGACATGGCCAAGGTAAGAAAGGCTGAAAAACCACCACCACTGAACAAGACACACAAGCTGAAACGTCAAGACTGGGCCAAGAAATATCTCAGACTGATTTTTCTAAGGTTTTATGGACTGATGAAATGAGAGTGAGTCCTGATGGGCCAGATGGATGGGCCCGTGGCTGGATCGGTAAAGGCCAGAGAGCTCCAGTCCCACTCAAACGCCAGCAAGGTGGAGGTGGGGTACTGGTATGGGCCAGATGGATGGGCCCGTGGCTGGATCGGTAAAGGCCAGAGAGCTCCAGTCCCACTCAGACGCCAGCAAGGTGGAGGTGGGGTACTGGTATGGGCCAGATGGATGGGCCCGTGGCTGGATCGGTAAAGGCCAGAGAGCTCCAGTCCCACTCAGACGCCAGCAAGGTGGAGGTGGGGTACTGGTATGGGCCAGATGGATGGGCCCGTGGCTGGATCGGTAAAGGCCAGAGAGCTCCAGTCCCACTCAGACGCCAGCAAGGTGGAGGTGGGGTACTGGTATGGGCTGGTATCATCAAAGATGAGCTTGTGGGGCCTTTTCGGGTTGAGGATGGAGTCAAGCTCAACTCCCAGTCCTACTGCCAGTTTCTGGAAGACACCTTCTTCAAGCAGTGGTACAGGAAGAAGTTCGCATCCTTCAAGAAAAACATGATTTTCATGCAGGACAATGCTCCATCACACGCATCCAAGTACTCCACAGAGTGGCTGCAAGAAAGGGTCTAAAAGAAGAAAAACTAATGACATGGCCTCCTTGTTCACCTGATCTGAACCCCATAGAGAACCTGTGGTCCCTCATCAAATGTGAGACTTACAAGGAGGGAAAACAGTCCACCTCTCTGAACAGTGTCTGGGAGGCTGTGGTTGCTGCTGCACGCAATGTTGATGGTGAACAGATCAAAACACTGACAAGATCCATGGATGGCAGCTTTTCAGTGTCCTTGCAAAGAAAGGTGGCTATATTGGTCACTGATTTGTTTTTGTTTGGTTTTTGAATGTCAGAAATGTATATTTGTGAATGTTGAGCTGTTATATTGGTTTCCCTGGTGAAAATAAATAATTCAAATGGGTATATATTTGTTTATTGTTGCCTAATAATTCTGTTTGCCTAATCAACCTGATATAGGGTGATGATGTCATTAGACCACACCCCTTCTGATTACAGAGATGCACATCACCTGATATGCTTAAGTGGTAGTAGCTTTGGGCCGATACAGCTTGGAGTTAGACAACATGCATAAAGAGGATGATGTGGTCAAAATACTCATTTGCCTAATAATTCTGCACTCACTGTATAATTATACTACTGTTTAGAAGTACTGCTATTTATAGTTATTGTACAAGCTACACACATTTTTCAATGCTGCAGGTACCCTTAGGGCTGAAATGGTACAAATGTGTACTTTATATTACTTTGGACCCTTTTTCATAGTATATAGGTACACTTCTGGCCTCATAAAGACCAATATTGTACTTTTGAGAGAACATTTGTAAAAAATGTAGCTACAGGTACAGAAATGTTCCTGTCTCGTACTTCTGTTTCTGAGTGTGTATCATGCAGCTCTGACAGCCCCCTGCTTCTGAAACCTGTCTGTGGCCCTGCAGGCTGGATGGGACCTTTGTTTCATCCTGTTTTGTTGAGCTTGGTTTGGGAGTTTATGTTTGTAATCCTACTTGCAAATTCATTTCTCTTTTCTCTCTAAACCTGCTTTGTTAAAGACCCTGGTCTCATAGGGAAGTATTTTTCATAGATGAATCTGCATGTAAACATTCACTTTTCTAAATACCATCATCTCCCTTGCATTATGAACTCCTAACTGGATGTTTTTCAAAGTTTTGTGATGTCTGTTAGTGAATAAAATGTCCTGAAATGATTCAGTTAACAGAAACATCAGGATTCAGAAAGATTTCTGAAGGAAAATAATGTTATTTGTGACACAATAAACAGTTGAATGAGGAGGCGGGAAACAGAAATTCATTTAAATAACAGTTTATTAAAATTATTGTTCAATAAATAGCAAATAAAATAAATAACTAAATAAGACATGTAGACATGGACAGTGTCAGTTCAGGCGTGTCGCCAACTTGAGGAAAGTTTCCTCGTCAGTGCAGTCTTTGTGTACATCACACATCAGTTCAAGTCAGTTCCAGTTCCAGGTTTTCAGAGTCCAGTTCTTCCTCTCGGGTGTCCCGTTTCCAGACTGGAAGTCCTCCTCCGCTGTGAGGGGGACTGCTGGCAGGAACAGGCCGACGCGCGGCGCTCCCTCCGCGGCTGCGCCAGCAGGACGCGCCGCTGCTCCCCGGAGCTGCTCGGCTCGGCTCGGCTCGGTTCGGCCCCAGAGGCCAACATGAGGCGGTTCAGGGTCGGGCCTTCCCCGGAGCTTCACTTGTCGTTGCCCAGCCGGTGGTAGACCAGCAGGGCCACCATGTAGCTCTTCCCGGCGCTCTGCTCGAAGGCGCGGGCGGCGTCGGCGTCCTGGCCGGGCTCCAGGCAGGCGGCGTCCGGGATGTCGCAGCTGCTGTCGGGGCCGAGCTCCGCCAGCTGCCGGCTCCGGTCCTCCGCCGGCGTGAAGGAGAAGCTGTGGTAGTCGCTGATGGAGCACTCCGCGCTCCCCAGCGGCGCGTCCGCGCACGGATCCTCGCTGTAGATCTGCCAGAGGACCACCAGGCTCAGGATGAGCAGCCAGCGCTTGGCCTGGCTCCTCTCCGGGGGAGGGAGGTGCATGCGGACCTTGGCGGGGTACATGACCCGCGTGCAGCGCTTCTTGGGGCGGATCGGCACCACGGAGCGCCTCGCGGTGGCTGGAGCCGGGATCCGCTCGAAGGTGAAGACCTCCGGCTCCGTGCTGCGGGTCGCCATCCCGGAGAAGGCGAAGGTCTCCGGGACGGTGAAGGTCAGGCTGTCGGACCGACTCAACATCTTCTCTGCTTGTGTTTGTGTCTGAGTCGGAGCTGCAGGAGTCAGATATGCGGATCTCCGCCGCGCGCAGGCTTTATACATTCTCCTTCAGGTGGTTTTTCTAAGGGACGCCCATCTGTAAGCCCCTCCCGGAGTCCAGCCAGCCACTCATTCTTGCACAATTGAGTAAAGAACCTAAATGTGTGCATACTGTAGCCGCTCCGCTGCGTTAGTCACCGCGGTCAGGTTGCCTCATCCCGGACACAAGCTGCTGAAACTCAGCGGAGAGAAAAACGCACCAGGAACATGTGGATCATTCTCATTTCTCTGGAAAACAAAAATGGTTTGATTAAAATTTTTTAAGTTTTTTGCTTTTAAAAATGAAATGAAAGAAAAATAATAAAAAATAGTTCATCTCAGAAGGGAAGTTCATATGAGTCTCTCTCTCTGTCTCTTTCTTTTTTAAAAACAATGTAACATAGCCTACAATAGTAGTAATACATAAAGCATTCAGTCTTGTTCTTGACAATGATGGCTGTTTTTTTTCCCTAAACATATTATTTGGACCATCACACCATTTGGCGCCTTCAGCTTAGTAATATTTGCTATTTATTCAATTATTTAGAACAAAAGAGCTCATTCACAGTCATTTATGAGCGAAAGTGTTGTATTGAGCTTAAATATGCGGTTTTTACCATTCAGAATGCAAAAATGTAGGCTATACATAAATAACTATTAAATACAGGCCATGACGTAAATCAGCGGTTCTCAACCTTTTTCATGATGGGGCCAAGTTTCCAGTCTAAACTGGTCCAGGTTCATATTTAACTCTGTATCAGTGTAATGATCATTTTAGGTTTATTTAACTAAAGCAAATCCAGCTGCCTTTAACAGACTGAACCTGTAAAATGTGGCTGATAAACATGAATAACACCTTATAAAAATATATTCTGAGATGGTCACAAACACATTTATATCACACGTATAATTCATGGAATAAAATCAGACTCCTACAAGAACAAATCAGAATTAGGCTATAAACACAAAATCTACAACATTTTACTACAAAAAGAGGGAACAACAGAAAAAAAAACTGATGGAAACTGATTTAAAAAGAGATAAAATGGTGCAGTAATAGATCACATTGAAAATAAAAAGGCTCAATTTGAATCTGTAAAAACTTGTATTTTAGGCCTATTTGTTTAGACAGGCCATTAAAGCACAAAATTTCACTGAACAATTTATTTATTTAAACCTTTCTTAGAATTTATTTACTTTTAACTTTTCTAACAGACATTTTCTGCATCAACAGCTGATTCTCTCAATTTTTTTCTTGAAAAATTCTTTCTTTCCAACGAGTGTTAGATGTTTGTTTCTAGATGAAGCTGCGGATGCTTCAGGGCTCCCGTTAGCATTAGCGTTAGCTGGTGCTGCATCCATCTTCTCAGCTCTGCTTTGTTATGTCCACTCATTACTTCGTATTTCATAAATTGAAGTGGATTTTTGCCTATTTAGGGGCGGTCTGGGACCATTTTTTATCTTCATTATTTCGTTTTTATTCTTCTTTACAACATTAGCTACATGCTAGCGGCTAGCTGAGTGTCTTCTTCTGCTTGTTTGTTGAACTCTGACAAATTAGCGCCACCAGGTGGGGGGGAGGCAACTTTGCAACTCATCCAGTTATAAATAACAGTGTAAATATACGGTCCTCGCCCACGTGGAAAAGGAAAGGTTTTTTTTGCGGCCCTCTAGATGGCGCTGGAGGCCCGAGTTTGAGCCGCGGCCCCATGGTTAATAGTAACTGATATACTGAAACAAAATGTCAAGTAAATATTATTTAATAAATTTACATGTGAATTAAAACTGTCACTGGTGTTACCCTCCTCATAGGAACACCAATGAGAATCAGTAATAAAGAAGCATGTTTTGTCTCGTGTATGTCACTGAGCTTTTCCTTATATTCATTCATAAAATGAGTCATATTTCACATAATAATAATTTTACAAACATAAATTTGGCTTTACTCATGTTAAAGGTAGAGTCTGAAGTCCCCCCACCATTTCTGTTTGTAAACAACAGTATCAAACTGAGCCCCTCCCTCTCAGGCTAATGGCCGCCTCGTTCTTCAGCCTATTCAGCTTCAACGACTCGGAGCGGGTAAAAGCCAAACCAATATGAACCTGGTTTCCCAACGTGCACTATCTAAAGCTCTTACCTTTTCTTCGGTGCATCCACCGTTTTTTCTTTCTTTTTTTTCCTTGGAGTTTGAGTGACTGGCGTCTGCTCCAATCATGAGCTTATTCCCACAGCGTCATGCTCTTAGCTCTGTCATTGGCTGGTGATAGAAACAGAAATCTCCCCCCAGAAACATCCTGACCAGACCAGAACAAAGCTAAAGAGAGAATTACAGACAGGAGGAGAGAGAGATGCATTCAAACTCACCACTGCAGGAGAGTAGAGGCCCAAAGGTTTGAGACGGATTTCACTTACACAAGTCTAACGTTTATTTTCAGGGGGAAACTTCGGACTCTACCTTTAGAACTTTAAGGACTGCATCCTGCAATGTTTACACCAGATTTTTAATTATTTTCATGTTTGTAAGAAAAACATGGCTGCACATTTGAATAAAAGTCTTTCCGTTTTCTAAAAACCTTAATAAACTTGTGAAATACAGTTTCCTGAGTGATTGGCATTATCATAATTCTTCTCTGACTCTGATCACATGCGCTGAAGAGACTGCGAGTTATTCTTTCATAAAAGCCTTAATTTATGCAAAAAAGTTCGGTAACACCTGAGACACAAAAGCAGCTCATGTGGTCTTTAGATAAATATACAAAACAATACAAAACCATTAAGCTTTCATGTGTACTCATGAAGTCAAGCACATATAAAACAATGCAGTCCAAGTTTGAATGTGGAAAACAGAAAAACAACTGTGACACTTTCCCAAACTCGGACGTTTGTGTAGAATGAGGCGTTTACAACGTACATATCTCATGTTAGAGGACACTTATCAGCCTGTATTTGATCAGAACTCTCCGTCTCTGCATCCTCCTGTGTTTGTTGTAATAAAGTCACTTTCACATGATTAAAAATTCCAGTTGTGCAGAAAAGCAGCAGAGGCTGTTTACTGTAAACACGCTCTGATTCTGCTGGAAACTTCCATCAAACGTTCAGATTCAGAACAGAAAAACACCAACAGCCTTCTGTTTTCCTTTCAGCTGCACGCTGAGTGACAAGGAAAAAACACCCGATGAGGTTTTTGTGAGATAAACATCCAAACTGGTTGTTGGTGGAAAAGGTTTCCACCACATCATAATCAGTCACGTTAGAATGAAATGAAAGCGGTTTTTATCAGAGCAGGGTTGTAGAGAAATGTGATGGAGCACACGTGCTTCACGGCTGGAATCATTTTCTGTCTCCTGTTCAGAGATTTTAGCCCAAACTTATCAGATTTATCATGAAAATGATCCAAATAAACATCTGTTCTTACTTAAACAAGGACATGAAGAGGAGTTTTACACATTTCTCAACCTGTCATGACCCTGTGGTCACTGATGACATCACAGGATGTTACAGAGCGAGTGTGCGCTTGTGTGCGCTTGTGTGTGTGTGTGTGTGTGTGTGTGTGTGCGCGTGTGTTCACGCTGCATGATCAGGACTAACACCAGAGTGCACCCCCGGCTAATGAGGACTTTCTATCCAGACACTAAATGTTTGTCCACAGAGACAAAGTCAGGAAAGAGTTAAATTAGGCATTCGGAGCCAAAACCAGTCCACCAGGGGCCCACAATCTACGGTCGTCCTCAAAATGATTCATCCAATTAAATTTTACTCCATGAATTATACGTGTGATATAAATGTGTTTGTGACCATCTCAGAATATATTTTATATGATGTTATTCATGTTTATCAGCCACATTTTACAGGTTCAGTCTGTTAAAGGCAGCTGGATTTGCTTTAGTTATTAAATAAATAAACCTAAAATTAGATCATTATACTGATACAGAGTTAAATATGAACATGGACCAGTTTTGGACTGGAAACTGGACCCATCATGAAAAAAGTGGAGAACCGCTGATGAAATATAAACATGTTGATATGAACGAGTAGTAAAAGAAAAGGGGGAAATTAGTTTTTTTATTCTTCATGGGTCACAATGCTGAAATTTTCCAGGTGGAACAGACCGAGCTGCACGTGGAACCTGAGGTCTGACTCTCAGACATGCAGGTGTGATGTTTAAGGTCAGGGTTCGGGGTCAGGAGCCGCTGAGTCCGCTTCCCGGTAGCGCTGAACGTTCCTCTGATGAATGCAGCCAGCTCTCACTGCTGATGCAACCGTGTCTCAGTTCCCTGGAAGCTCTGCAGAATCTGCAGCGGCCTGTTGGCTTGTTTGCTGCTCAGAATCCGGATCAAGCTGGAACAGGTCTGCTGCTGCCTGCAGGGTGTGAGAGCAGATCAGTCTGGTATGCTGCGTACTTTTACCTCCACGTTTACTCGCTGCATTTACAACTTGCAAGAGGTTCATACATGAACCCTGAAAGTTCCTGCTTTCGGTTTTTCTCTACAGGCGACGTTTCTCCCTGATAAACTACGTGTTTGCAGCTGTGCATCCTCCGTGTGCAGGTTTCATCTGTGCCAGCAGGTCTCCACGGTGACCAGCCTCCGCTGAACGAGGCCGGGTTCAGGACCAGCTGGTCATTCAGTCGTCCTCAAAATTGTTCACACCCTCCAATTAAAGCCGGAAAAAAATCCACTGCCATTTGAAACTGACAAAAGTGATAATAAATAAAAGTTCTATAAAAATCACGACATTCATTCTGAATTATTGTTCAACAGAAACATTAAAAACAAAACCAGTAAACAAGCATGATGGGGCTCAGAAGCTAAAATGTTGCTGAGCAACACTTTGAGACAATCACTGCAATCAGGTGTTTTCTGTAACGTCCAATCAGACGTCTGCACCTGCTGACACGTATGTTGGTCCATGTTCATGGGAAAGCTGCTCTAATGTGTCTGAGACAGTTTTGTTTTGTTTGTTTTTTAATAGGGGATTATCACGCTTCCGCGTTGCTGGTTTCCGGAAGTTGAAACATTTGGCACTTCCTCTTCCGGGCCATGTTAACGACAGCCGCTCCTGCTCTGTTATACTGTTTAAATCGGATAAACTCCAAACATATTTAAGTTTTCATTCTAGACTGAAGTGATACTGGATCAAAAGCTGGATCAAAGCGATCGATTCGCCGCGGTGAAGGGCCGAACTTTATAATAAAACACACGTTTGTTTGTCCCCGGTGGGGCACAACACCGGCACTTCACAGCATGCTAGCATTAGCCAGCCAACGTTTACTGTCGTGCTCAACATTGTGTGTCTTAAAACACACATACATCTGAAAATCGGGTCTGTACCCCCCGTTTCCAGTGGAACAACTGGGGACTGCCAAGAAAGGAGACGCTTTCAGATGATTGTGTGTTTTCAGCCGCACAAAGTTAGGCACGTTATCGAGCTGGCTAATGCTAACCTGCTAACACGACTGCGCAGTCTGCCGGCCACAAACAAACGTGTGTCGTTTTATTATAAAGTTCGGTCCTTCACCGCGGCGAATCGGTCGTTTTAATCCACTTCTTCCTCAGCATCACTCAGTCTGGAATGAAAACTTGGCATTGGCGTTTATCCGATTTACAAAGTTTAACAGAGTAGTAGCTGGCGGACTATTGTTAGCAGGTTAGCATTAGCCAGCTTGATGACGTGCCTAACTTTGGGCGGCTGAAAACACACAATCATCTGAAAGCGTCTCCTTTCTTGGCAGTCCCCAGTTGTTCCACTGGAAACGGGGAGGTACAGACTCAATTTTCAGATGTTTGTGTGTTTTAAGACGCACAATGTTAAGCACGTCAGTAAACGTTAGCTGGCTAATGCTAGCATGCTGTGAAGTGTCGGTGTTGTGCCCCACTGGGGACAAACAAACGTGTGTTTTATTATAAAGTTCGGCCCTTCACCGCGGCAAATCGATCGCTTTGATCCAGCTTTTGATCCAGTATCACTTCAGTTTAGAATGAAAACTTAAATTTGGGAAGTTTCCCCGATTTAAACAAGATAACAGAGCAGGAACCGGTCTTTATTAAACCCCCCCAGAAAAAGAATGTAAAAAAACCGGCAACTTCCGGTAAGCGTGATAATCCCCTATTACTATTTTCAACCACAACTTAAAAGCAATATTTTATTTCACTAAATCACAATTTTGTAATTTCTTTTAAATTTATTATTAGTTTCTTTAGTTTCTTGTTATTTGAATTAAATTGACCATTAAGCCTTTTCTTTAATTGAGATTATAGATCATTTTGAGCCTCCTAAGACCCGGTAATTCATCGTTGTCCTCTGTGGAGGACCTGAGTCTCAGACCTCTCAGTCCAGCATTATTTATAGTATTTACCTGAATACTACTGTCACTTTAAGAAGACATTCTTGGTTCCCTCTTGATACTCCAGTTTTGGGGATGTGACCAACACAGCACACACACCGTCCCTCCAAAATGGCAGGAATTTAATTTTCTATGTTTTACAACAACCAGAGAAGTAAATCAACATTTTTTGACAGATATTATTTTCCTGTTGGTACAAATCCAGGTTTTTCTGTAGTATGAAGGTCTTTACTTGAAATCTGTAAGATTTTGTAAAAGGTACAGTAATTTTAACCCTTTCAAACAACGTTTATGTCCTTTGTAGAGGACATCTGGACTCGCTTACCGTTTCTATTACAGCAAAGGCCAAGAGAGGCAGCGAGGCTTTTACAGAGAACTGTGGAGGAATTTAATTAGTTTGTTTGATTGAATGCTTGTTATAACCGGATTTTACATATTGCTGAACCTGACAGAGGAAAAGAGAAGATTAAGATAAGATAGGAGTGAACATAAATTAAAAGGAGAGTAGAAAGAGGAGAGAAAAGACAAAGATCCACCAAAACAGCCACCTGCTGCATCTGCACAGAAGCAGAACAGAGGGAATCCTGCGGTCTGTGATGGAAAACTGAGCTGATCATCACCAGGAGCACCTGGAGACAAGCTGACAACAACCTGGATCACAAAGTATGAAAATCACACGCCTGTCAACAGGTGCACACGTCTGATTGGACGTTACAGAAAACACCTGATTGCAGTGATTGTCTCAAAGTGTTACTCAACAACATTTTATCTTCTCCATCATGGTTGTTTACCTGTTTTGTCTTTTTGTGTTTGTTTTTAATATTCATATGAACTACTAAAAAACCAACATTGAATATAGGGCTAGATAAAAGATTAGAATTACCGCATTAACGATAACTAAGGAGTGGAAGAAAAGCAATCCACTGGATATACAAAAATGGATTAAAGTAGTTTAAGAAGCAAAACTGAAAGATCTCTCACAAAATGAGGAAACTGGAACAGGAATAAAAAAAAATGGTTTATAAAGGAAATTGACAACACAAATACTGAATGACTCAGTGTTGATTGTACTGATGTACGTTACTGGCATGAGGTTGTACAATCTGATGAGGTTGGGATTACAGTGTTAGTTTTATTAATTTAAATGGACGTTGATAAAAAAAAGAAAAAAAAGAGTTAAATGACATTGTGAAATGCATTCCATATTGATTTACTGAAGTTAAGATCATGGCAGAGTCACAGGAGAATCATTCAGTATGTGCTGAGGGTAAATGCTGTGCTGTGCTATGGCCATTTAGTTACAATATATGTGAAAAAAATATTTTTGTGGTATATGAAAGATAAAATGAATGTTAAAAAAGAACAAAGATAACAATAACAGACATATGAAATTTTTTAATTTTTAATTTTTAATGATATATGAAAGAGTTTTGGACATAACTGATCAAATCTTCTCCTCAATTATTGTAATTATAATTATTACAAAAATTTTTTATTAGCATTATTTTCATTTTTATTATTTCTATTACTTTTTCTTTCTCTCTCTATACAATGTATAATTGTCTATGTATGTATGTTTGTATGTATGTATTTGAATATTCTTATATTAAAAAAGCCCTTATAAGGGAAATGAAAATAAAAAATAGTAAAAAAAATAAACTGTCTCGCCTGATATTAGCTGGGAAAGGTTCCAGCAACCCCCACGACCCTGAACTGGATAAGCGGTACAGAAAATGACTGACTGAGTGAGAAAATAAACCGTGACTGAAATCATTTCTGTAGATGAAGTTCATTCGTGCTTTCGCTGGTTTTTAGCTCAGTTTTCCAGAAACTGCAGCCGCCAGGTTACGGTGGTGATTTCTGTCGTTTACTCCTCTGACGCGGTGATGTAATCAGCTGCTGACACCACGACACATTTTTCACAAGAACGGAGTGAAAATGGAGAAGGAAACGAGGGTTGTGATGAAATGAGTCACAAATAGATTTTTCTGCCTTCTTCTGAACTTTGCTTGGAAATTTCCATGTTTCTCCAGTCTGACCTCCAGGGTTCATGTAGATTTTCTGACATCTTTTTATAATTACATCTTGTTAAAATTCTGTTACATCTAAATTTATTAGTTTTACTCAAACTTAATAAAACTAAACATAATGTTTTAAGTAAGCTGTGAGTAAAACTTTAACTTTGTCCTGAATCAGAAATTTTACTTGAGAAAAATTGAAAAAGAGTGAATGTTACAGAATTACAACAATTTGTTAAGTTTATTCCAAAATAAAAAATGAAGTTGTAACAAAGTAAAAAAAAAAGTTTCTTTGTTATGAATTACTGCATATTTTTACTTAGCATCAAAGCAATTTCTTTGTTTTCAAGTAAAAGATATGTTACCAGTAAATCAAAATGTATGGTTTCAACCAAATTATTAATTTAAATTGAGAAAAAGTATTCAAATGTAACAAATTACAGCAATTTAAAAAAAAAGTATAAATATTTTCAGTGTACTGTAATTGAGTAGTTTTTGCGAGTAATTTTTTGAGTAGTTTTTGAAATAGGCAATTTTTTCTTTTACTCATGTACAATTTGATCCAAGTCATTTACGTCATGACTTTGGAAACTTTCACATTACTGAGTAAAAGATGAAATGCAGGAGGAGAAAAATCAGCCTGGACGGGTTTTGTCATATGTTAAGGATTATTAATCTATTAATCAACGCTGACGATCTACTTCTGTGATGTTTAGCGTATCACTGGAGGGAAATCTCACTGATGATAATGATGGTGCCGAGCAGGAGATGGAGGAGGAAGAGGAAGCAAGACACACGCTGGATTACCGGGGAAGAGATGAAGAGATACTCAGCCACACCTCAGCCAACGAACTTCTTCATGCAAATGCTGACTAATCCTGTGTTCACACCGGGCACAAATAAAAATATTCACACATCAAAATTGCATAAAAAGTCAGTGTCAATTTGCGTCTGCAAATAGACGCGAAAAGCCCCAATCACGTCTTATTCGTGTGCAAGAAGTATCCTGCTCCTGCGAATAATGGGCCTACCCACATGCAAATAAGGTATCCTACTTGTGCAAATGAAGGGTCCTACTCACACAAATAAGGCATCCTGTGGTCCATGTGAGACATGCACACCAAGGAACTTTCCCAGAGCCCAGTTCAGCAGCAGTAAGTACTATTTTACAATAAATGACCATTTTCATGATAGTTTACAAACAAAATTATGAAGATCAGGATTAATTGTATCAAGTTATTAGTTAAAATATCAATGTATTTGTTTACTTCTTGCACACTACTATAAAAATGCATCCACCAGGCTGTGGCAGAATGACAGGACAAACTCAAAAATAAACTCTATGGTTAATATAAAAGTATCACTCCAAATACATATAAGAATATAACAGTAAAACAGCAGCCTGAGCATGAGTGATCAGCGATCCAACTGTGATTACACATTCTACTTGTAGCTGTGTGTTATGGTTGATTACGTTCTTTGAGAGAAACTTTATGAAACTTTGAATTTCTTTTGAACAGGCTCGATCCCTGCAACCAATAAATGAGCTGTTTCTATTCCTCAACTTCCTGGCTCTTGGTTCCAAACAGCGTGACCTAGCGGACCGTTATGGAGTGCACCAGTCCACAGTTAGCCGGATCATCACAACCTGGAGCAACTTCCTTCACACTGTCCTCGGAGCAATCAGAATATGGATTCCTGCAGAGAAAATAAAGGATTGCATGCCAGCAGAGTTTAAGCCAGACTACGCAGACACTACTGTTATTTTGGACTGCACTGAGCTGAGGTGCCAGTGCCCAACATCTCCTCTACTACAGAGTGAGGTTTTCTCTGCATACATACAAGTATGCAACAAGTCTCACTGCACCCTCAAAGGGTTGATCGGTATGGCTCCCCCTGGGGCAATTCCCTTCCCCCCCCCCCCTGTTTCCAGGTCAATCAAGTACAAACAAATCCTGCGAAGTCCCGGGGTCCTTCCCCTGGGGGAACCCGGAAAGGCCATCACGGTTAACCGAGGTTTTCTTATTGATGAGTTTGTGCCGTGTAAGATCTACAGGCCACCGTTTCTCTTTGGCAGATCCCAGATGTCGGCTCCTGAGGTCAGGGAAACGCAGGGGATTGCACACCTCAGGGTGCATGTGGAGCAAAGAACACAAGCTCTTTGACTCTAAGATTCCTCTGAGGCTGTTTGGCGACATCATCAGTTGTACACTGTTGCTTGTCTCCTGACAAACTATGAAAATGGGCCTCTTGTAAAGGCTTGGGCAACGAGGCCACAATCACAGGTACAGTAAAGGTGCATGTAGTTTCACATTACAGTCACTCATTCTTATATCTGGGTTTAATTTCATATGAAAATCTGGTTTTGTACAGAGTTTCAGCTTTGTGTAAAACATGCATTTAGTGAATTACAATGATCTGTACTCTAGTTTTTATCTGATTTTGTACATACTGTCAGTTTTAAAAATATAAATCTTGTAAGTTACAATGATCTGAACTTTTTTTTAGATGATTTTGTACATGCTATCAGTTTTGTTTTAAAAATATAAATCTTGTAAGTTACCACGCTTTGTTCTATCTCAAAATTGCATTTTTAAAAATGTTGATTAGATATATTTTTTTCGACCAACTTACCTTGCACTATGAGTCCCCCTCAACTACAAGTAATTCTTAAATGAGTTAACAAAGCAGAAACACTCATATACTAATTATTTATATGCATTATTGACATTTAACTGAGGTAAGATGGGGGATGCGGAGTCAGGAAGTCTTCTCTATGTCATGTATTTGTTCTGACCAGCCAATGAACCAGGTGAGTCCAATTTGCACAACGAATGGATTCAGTTCAGTTCCTGGTTCAGTGGCTGGACAGAACAAATACATGACGTGGAAAAGACTTGCTGACTCCACGTCCCCCATCTCTGACATACACCGTTTATTTGGTTCAGGGCCAATGATAACCTCTTACTTCAAAATGATTTGACAGTGCTTTATCACATCATTAACATCAAAACATATAGAAATATCAAAATAGTAACATGACAGTAATAGTAATGGACTTCCTGGTGTGACATGTTTTTAAAGACAGCTGACCAGGAAACCCTGACATGTCATGTCTTGGGAACAGCTTACCGGGCAAGGCAACTTTCAAGTTTGCTTTACAAAAAGAAAACACCCTGTCTAACATTAATAGTAATGGTAACGTAAAATTAGATAGGAGATTCAAGCTCCTCTTAAAACCCATGCAAAAATGAGCATGACATTGTACTAACACATTTATAGAACACTTGTGGAAAAAAAACTTGAGCTCATTGTGTACAAATTCATTGCAATGGACAGAAAAGTGCACATTAGTACAGTCAAATTGCAATATTTTAGTTACATCTGTCACAGGGACATCAAAAAGAACACTTGTGTAATAAAACAGCTACCAGAACATGACGGAGTAGAAATGATCATTTTTTTCTGCAGTTTTTTAGCTGCAGTTTGGTGTATAGATGGTATAACATTAAATAATCGTGCGTGAGGTCATTTCTGAGACAAACATTGATTCTGACTGCAAATGTTTCTGTTCGCAGGTGAACTTTTGCTCTATCTTTCAAGGAAAGCAGGGAGGTAAAAGGTAAAAAAGAAATGGTGAACTTTTTCTTTAATTTTTGCTGTTACCTCCTCATCTCTGGTAATCCTCTGAACAAAAAGGTCATCCTGTGCATAGACAACAAAGTCACACTAGTCAAGTCCAGAAATCAACATCTGGCCCTGGATCTGCCAAAAGTAAGGATGAGATTTCCTCAGACTTTCTTTGCCATCATGGATCTTAATGTATGGGCAGTCTACATAACTCGCCACATTTGGGCATTTAACCTCGACCAGGCCAAACACTGGCTGCCCCCGCGGGTCAAACACAGTACCATCGGGTGAAGAGCCCATCCATGGTGCATCGGGATGGATAAGGAAACCACATGGATGGTGGTTAACCTCCATTAGTCTGCAGTACTCCTCCCCGGCAGCAGGTTCCTTTTCCAGCCCCCGTTTCATGTCTTCGGTCTGATGAGAAGATCCTGGGAGGCTTCTGGCTAGATTTTTTGCAGATGTCTCTCCGCTGTAATGACAGACCTCTCTAAATTTGGTGGAAGTGACACGGGGCCCAGTTCATGAACTCATGGCAGGAACTCTGCTGTTTTGTACTGTTCTCAATGGCGTGTGCTTGTTGGAGGGATGTTTGCCATGTGCTCATGTGCAATTGCTGATGCTCAGAGAAGACAAAAGAGACCTGAGAGGGTGCTCGTCTATAATCAGGAAGTGGCAGCTGTGGGGGAGGAGGGGCATTTGTGTGTGGACAGGTTTTTGGGACTTTCTTTGCTGGCATGTGATAAGACAGCACACTTCCTTCTTGGACTTTTCCGAACAGCGAGTCAACAAGAGGAACATCATTGGATATTGCCATAGTTGTTATAAATGGAGCTGTTTCACTTGGAAAATCCACCCGGAGAGTAGAAAGCTCAGGTAAAGGTGAGCTGACTCCCCTGTACAAGCTGCTCCTGTAACAAATACAAATTTGAATGAACCACAGATTTTAAAAGTCAAAAGATTGTGAACAGTACATGGTGGTTGTAAAAAATGACTTATTCTAAGAAAATAAATCAGTAAGGAAATTTTTGATTGATTGACAGATAAAATTTACAAAATAAAAGATGAAAAAACATTTAGCTTTTTATTTAACAGATGATTGCTTTATTACCTGACATAACTACTCTAACGTATTCTGCTTATTAAATTAATAACATAATAACACTAACCTGATGCCCTCTCCCACTCTTCTTTCTTTGGGTCTGGCTGAGCGAATAACCATGTCATTTACAAGACCAGGTTTGACACCCTGCAAAATTTTTATTAGTTTAACCGAATGTATTCAAATATACAAGAATAAAATCAGTGATAGTGAAACATAAGATAAAGAAAGCACAGCAGGAGTTGTAGTTAACAGATACCACGTGAAAAATGTGAATTACACTACAGCAGCTCTTTATTCTTTTTTTACCTACACAAAGTGTGGGGCTTCTGGTTGAACCTGAGGGTGGTGGGCTGGGGTGGGCGTGGGGGACCTTGCTCAGGGGTCTACAGGGGTTCACGTGGGTGCCGTGTCAGGGACTTGAACCTGGGTCTACTGCATCAAACACCACGACATTACCACTACGCTACCCACTCCCCAGTTGAACATATGATTTATGTTGCTGTTGAAAGAAAACAGAGCAGTTTGTTAAAGATTTGCTCAACATTTTCACCGTCTTGGATTCTTTGATTTTGGTTTTATTTTCTCTTTTTTATTGTTGTGTTGTGAAAGTTACTCCCAAACCGTGTTGGATTAGATTTATAACTCATCTTTTTTACAGCAAGAAACTGAAAGTAACTAAGTTACTTTTACTCATAGTAAATTTTAAATTAAGCACTTTTTAAAGACTTTTACTCAAATACATTTTTAGATGGGTTCTTTAATTTTTACTTGAATAAAATTTCGATAAAGTAAAGATACTTTAAGGCCAAACAGGACAAATCCCACCAACAACAGCAGAACCTGCAGGAGCTTTCCTCATGATTAGTTTTAGTTGGAGTCTGACTGCAGCTTCAGTGGGCTGTTCCGGTTCCTCCGATGTTTTATGAGGGAAAACCGCAGAATTATCATCCTCCCATAGAAACATGTTACAGAGAAACATTCATGTTGAATCCGTTGATCAGAACATCAGCTTCAAGAGTGAAAACACAACCTCTGTAGAACACTGAGAAAAAACCCTACAATGCCCAACAAGACATCCTTTGCTTCACTTTGGTCTCCTCCATTTCACTGAATTGATGTCACCGAATCATCAATAAAACCAACTCTACACTGTGAAAGCTTGTTCCAGTCCTCAGCATGTGGATGACACTAGAAAAAGCATCTGACTACAGGGACAAAGGACTTTATCAGCTTTTTCCTGGCATGTAGGGGACCGCGAATCTGGATTGAGCCCGATGGAAGATGAAAGATGGTGACGTCTATCTCAAGAAATGTTGAAAATCAGGTTGTTTTATTCAAACATGGAGCTGCAACTACAGAGCAGGAACCCCGTTCTCCGTCTGGACCGTCAGGAACCCCGTTCTCCGTCTGACCTGTCAGGAACCCTGTTCTCCGTCTCAACCGTCAGGAACCCTGTTCTCCGTCTCAACCGTCAGGAACCCTGTTCTCCGTCTGAACCGTCAGGAACCCTGTTCTCCGTCTGAACCGTCAGGAACCCTGTTCTCCGTCTGAACCGTCAGGAACCCTGTTTTCCGTCTGAACCGTCAGGAACCGCGTTCTCCGTCTGAACCGTCAGGAACCCCGTTCTCCGTCTGAACCGTCAGGAACCCTGTTCTCCGTCTGAACCGTCAGGAACCCTGTTCTCCGTCTGAACCGTAAGGAACCCTGTTCTCCGTCTGAACCGTCAGGAACCCTGTTCTCCGTCTGAACCGTCAGGAACCCTGTTCTCCGTCTGAACCGTCAGGAACCCTGTTCTCCGTCTGAACCGTCAGGAACCCTGTTCTCCGTCTGAACCGTCAGGAACCCTGTTCTCCGTCTGAACCGTCAGGAACCCTGTTCTCCGTCTGAACCGTCAGGAACCCTGTTCTCCGTCTGAACCGTCAGGAACCCTGTTCTCCGTCTGACCTGTCAGGAACCCTGTTCTCTGTCTGACCTGTCAGGAACCCTGTTCTCTGTCTGAACCGTCAGGAACCCTGTTCTCCGTCTGAACCGTCAGGAACCCTGTTCTCCGTCTGAACCGTCAGGAACCCTGTTCTCCGTCTCAACCGTCAGGAACCCTGTTCTCCGTCTGAACCGTCAGGAACCCTGTTCTCCGTCTGACCTGTCAGGAACCCTGTTCTCCGTCTGAACCGTCAGGAACCCTGTTCTCCGTCTGACCTGTCAGGAACCCTGTTCTCTGTCTGGACCGTCAGGAACCCTGTTCTCCGTCTGAACCGTCAGGAACCCTGTTCTCCGTCTGACCTGTCAGGAACCCTGTTCTCTGTCTGGACCGTCAGGAACCCTGTTCTCCGTCTGAACCATCAGGAACCCTGTTCTCCGTCTGAACCGTCAGGAACCCTGTTCTCCGTCTCAACCGTCAGGAACCCTGTTCTCCGTCTGGACCGTCAGGAACCCTGTTCTCCGTCTGAACCGTCAGGAACCCCGTTCTCCGTCTGAACCGTCAGGAACCCTGTTCTCCGTCTGAACCGTCAGGAACCCTGTTCTCCGTCTGAACCGTCAGGAACCCTGTTCTCCGTCTGAACCGTCAGGAACCCTGTTCTCCGTCTGAAACGTCAGGAACCCTGTTCTCTGTCTGACCTGTCAGGAACCCTGTACTCCGTATGAACCATCAGGAACCCTGTTCTCTGTCTGGACCGTCAGGAACCCTGTTCTTCGTCTGAACCGTCAGGAACCCTGTTCTCCGTCTGAAACGTCAGGAACCCTGTTCTTCGTCTGAACCGTCAGGAACCCTGTTCTCCGTCTGAACCGTCAGGAACCCTGTTCTCCGTCTGAACCGTCAGGAACCCTGTTCTCCGTCTGAACCGTCAGGAACCCTGTTCTCCGTCTGAAACGTCAGGAACCCTGTTCTCCGTCTGACCTGTCAGGAACCCTGTTCTCCGTATGAACCATCAGGAACCCTGTTCTCTGTCTGGACCGTCAGGAACCCTGTTCTTCGTCTGAACCGTCAGGAACCCTGTTCTCCGTCTGAAACGTCAGGAACCCTGTTCTTCGTCTGAACCGTCAGGAACCCTGTTCTCCGTCTGAACCGTCAGGAACCCTGTTCTCCGTCTGAACCGTCAGGAACCCTGTTCTCCGTCTGAAACGTCAGGAACCCTGTTCTTCGTCTGAACCGTCAGGAACCCTGTTCTCCGTCTGAACCGTCAGGAACCCTGTTCTCCGTCTGAAACATCAGGAACCCTGTTCTTCGTCTGAACCGTCAGGAACCCTGTTCTCCGTCTCAACCGTCAGGAACCCTGTTCTCCGTCTGAACCGTCAGGAACCCTGTTCTCCGTCTGAACCGTCAGGAACCCTGTTCTCTGTCTGGACCGTCAGGAACCCTGTTCTCCGTCTGAACCGTCAGGAACCCTGTTCTCCGTCTGAACCGTCAGGAACCCTGTTCTCCGTCTGAACCGTCAGGAACCCTGTTCTCCGTCTGAAACGTCAGGAACCCTGTTCTCCGTCTGAACCGTCAGGAACCGCGTTCTCTGTCTGGTTTCTGGACTGAAACCTGCTGCATACTCGTCATACCGAGAGCCGTGTCTTTCCTCATTGTTGCTCCGTGAGCCTCAGCAGAAAGAATCTGAAGCATCTGAAGCATCTGAAGCATCTGAAGCATCTGTATGCTGCAGCATTGCATCATGGACATAATAATACGCGGTTGAGGGGGGGTATTAACTGAGCAATTTAATGTCTGACCCCAAATTTAGCTCCAGCAGAGCCAGATGTACTGTGTGGGCCCTTCAGGACCCGGTCTGTGGCGGGTCCAGGGAGCTGGAACCCAGATGGGGACTTGGCTGGCGGACTGGGTGGAGACGCCACCCTTCCTCAGCTGGCTGTGAGATTCTCCGAGCCAGGCTTTCTCACAGTCGCTGCAGCTGCCTCACCAAACACGGCAGGCAGTGAGGCGAGTCATCGTCTCGTCACCTCAGGCCACCTCTGCCAACAGCAACAGTGGCTGACATGTGACACCATGCAGGAAAGACCAGAGGCCCGGTCCAGTGTCCCAGATACGACCCGTCTCAGATGTTAGAAAGTCCTGATCAGTCCATCTGCAGAAACTGGTGGAAAACGGAGAAGTTAGGACCCAGAAGATCCACAAAGATGATCTTCCAGCTTTGTTCCTGTCAGACGAGCCCTTCACCTCCAGCACAGATGCTTACGGGCAGTGGTGGGGAGAAGACTTCCTAAATATATTTGGTCCAAGAATACTAAATACCCACTGTAAAATGTACTGTGTAACGTATTCCATTACATTGCTGTATTCTAAATACTTTGAATACCTCCCCTTAAACAGCATTTATGGGACATTATGTAAGTCTGAGTCTCTCCACTTGGAATCTGCTGTGCATGATGATCAGCTGTGACTGACTCTGGCCCTCTCGCTGGACCATTTACGGAGTTCAGAAAACCTGGAAATGACTCAGATTAGGAAATATGCTCCAGGGGTCTGTTTCACGAAGCAGGTTTAAGGAAAACTCTGAGATGTTTAACCCTGAAATTCGGGAAACTGAGTTTTCCGTAACACAAAGGTAGGAAACTCAACCCAGGGAAAGAGGAGGGTTGAGCAGAAAGAATCCTGCAGGTAACCATCATGAGACGGTCACATGTCATCTGCAAAAGTATTTGAGTCACATTAGCGTGCAGGTGAATAAACTTGATCATTACACTGACAGCACAGTTGTGGGCTTATTTGTAGTTGTGTTCATTCCACATAATGCTAAAATGAACGCTATCTTCATTACACACGCAATAATCGTCCGGAGCTGATCTACAAAGCAGGGCAAAAGGAGGTTTGCGCCTGTTAACAGGTAAAATAGTC
Organism: Atherinomorus stipes; assembly: GCA_023101725.1. Lineage (NCBI taxonomy): Eukaryota > Metazoa > Chordata > Actinopteri > Atheriniformes > Atherinidae > Atherinomorus > Atherinomorus stipes. Next base: position 11,358 of record JALJCO010004022.1, on the reverse strand, counting down.
TGCTATCCATTCTGCTGTCTGCTGTAGATGAATGTGCAATCTGGGCGTTTCTGCCAGAAAAGTGAAAAATATTGGGAGGAAACAGTACAAACAACTCAGCTTAACACACGCAGTGTGATTTTATCAATCGTGCAACCGAAAGCAGGAGCCTAAAAATTGCGTGTAATTGATCACGTCTGAAAAGCAGGTGTTTAGGGCTGGGACGATTCGTCGACGTAACCGATTACGTCGACGCAAAAAATACGTCGACGCAAAATATGCGTACCGATGCGTCGTCAGACCAAAACAAAGATGGCGGCGCCATGCGACTTCAGACTAAAACAAAGATGGCGGCGCGATCTCCGCGAGTGGCTCTTCCAAGTTTCCAAAGTGTAAGGCAGTGAAGGCCCACACTCGTTTATCGAAGGTATAACTATATATTAGTGATGGCGAATCCGAAGCCTAATGAGACATGAGACACTTCGGTGAGATGGACGCCATGTCTTCAGACACGTCAGGCCTGTTTGAGACGGTCAGCATGAAGCACGAGCTCCATCTGCTGGCCGTGGGTGGAACTGCAGCTGATGCCCGGAGCTGTCTCGTCTCTGACTGAATATAATTAAAGTCCCGTTCTCAACCTCATGTTCGTGTTTCATCTGTTGGTAATAGTATTGTGTAGTCACTTCTGGCATAAATAAAGCATTTTTAATTTCATTTCCAAGTGATTGGCAGCCGTATTAAGCATTAACAGAATGAAGATGAAGATGCACGTTTTCTGGAAGCTAGACCCAAGTTCAATATAATGTTCAACGCTGAATGTTTACTTATCTTCATTATCTTTTGTTGGGAAATAATATCTGTCTTAGCTTAAATCCTCCAAGTTTACATGATCATATTATTTCAATAATGACTTTTTTATTATTATTTTCATGTAAATGAAAGAATTAAAAGCCTGTTTTTCAGTCCGCTGTTTTCAACATAAATTTTACATTCTGTTGGTTCATGAAAAAGTCCATGACAGGCTGCTGCTCCCACTGCCTTTTTATTCATGCTCTTTTGTACATTTTAGATATCTATATCAGCGTATATGTATTGCTGTCTGTCAATTTATGAGGAGATAATCAATAATCGAATCGAATCGAGTCGAATCGAGCCAAAAAAGTGAATCGTTAGATTAATCGATGCATCGAAAAAATAATCGATAGATTAATCGTTTAAAAAATAATCGTTTAACAAAGCCCTACAGGTGTTACTTGCAGCTTCATGCACTGATGGCTGGAAGATGCTGCAGGACTGCAGACATGCAGCATCAGCTCAGAATCAGTTCTGAGGTGTGCAGGCGACACGTCAAATTTTCATTATCTAATTAAATAACAATCAGCATCAACACAGTTATTCTAGACATAAATCAGAACATCTTCAGCTGCAGCATCATGCTGGTTAAAGATGACATTAACCAGACAGGTTCCTCCTCTCCAGACCTGGTTCCTCCTCCCCAGACCCGGGGAGACAACGCATGCTATTTATCTGCGTGGCAAAGAAAGTAGTTTTATTTGGATTCTTTGTAAATCAGAGTCTGACTAAAAAGGGACCAAAGGTTGCCGGGAATTTCATGCCACTGGTACATTATTACATCTACTGTACACTGATCCCTGCTAGCTTACTGTCTGGTTTAATGGTTTTAAGGAGTTGCACTGTGATATTCACATTCACAGGAACAAAGATGTTTGGTGATAATGATCATGCTGTATAAGGGCCGGCCTTTCTTCAGTTAGTCACATTTACCAGATGACACAGATTCACTATAGAGAGTTGCGAAAGGAGAGTAAATATTTCTGATCGATGGATCCAGAGAGAGATTAAATGATTCTTCGGAACCAAACATCTGGATGGATTTAAAAGAGAAAGCTCCTTATCTGCTGAAGACAGCCTTGTTTTGTTCTGCAGGATGAATTTAGTTTCTGTCCAGGATTTTATCTTCTCTGTTCTGAGAAGCTCTGCTTTCCACTGCCAGCAGAGTCATTTTCTATACCACTTATCCAGTTCAGGGTTGCTGGAGCCTATCTCAGCTATCATCAGATGAGAAGCAGGTACACCTGGACAGATCGCCAGTCTGTCTCAGGACCAACACAGACAGACAGACAACCATTCACACTCACATCTAGGGACAATTTAGAGTAACCAGTTAACCTAACATGCATGTCTTAACATGGTGGGAGAAACCCGGAGAGAACTGAGAATACACGGGAGAACTGTTCGAACTGTCCGAACCCCTCCCCAGCCAGGAATTAGCAACTTTCTTCTTGTGAGGCTGCGGTGCTGACCACCACGCCGCTGTAAAACATTCATTGTGCACAAAAAAAGGAAAACTTAATACCGAGAAGGGGGTAAAAGTGAAAAGATTAAGATTCCTATATTGTCCCCAACAGGAAATTGGTTTTGCAGCCACAGCACAATCATATACAGGACAACAAAATAACAATGACAAACAAAGAAAGCACAACAACCAATAACAAAATCCCAACAACTAATAATAAAATGACAAAAACCAACAACAATATCACAACAAACCTCCAAAAATTACAACAGATAACATAATCAAGACAACGTACAGCAAAATCCCAACAACAAAATCACACCAACCAACATCAAAATCAAAACACCCCAAATAATCACAACCAAGAACAAAATCAAAACAAATCCCTACAACCAACAAAAAATCACAGACACCAACAACAAAATCCCAACAACCAGTAACAAAGTCACACCAACCAACACTAAAATCACAACAACCAAAAAAATTACAACTGGCACGGAATCACAAAAAATCACAACAACCAACAACAAAATCACAAAAAATCACAACAACCAACAACAAAATCACACCAACAACAAAATCACAACAAATCCAAACAACCAGCAACAAAATCACAACAACCAACAACAAAATCACAATAAACCCCCCAAATATCACAATAACCGAAAACATAATCACAACCAACAGCAAAACCACAATAAATCCCAACAACAAAATCAAACCAACAAACAACAAAATCACAACACCGAAAAAAAATCACAGCCAGCAACACAATCACAACAACCAACAACAAAATCACAACTAACAAAATCCCAACAATCCCAACAACCAACAAAAACACAACAAATCAAAACAACCAATAACAAAATCAAACCAACCAACAACATAATCACACCAACCAGCAACAAAATCTCACTAACACTAAAATCACAACAACCAAAAAAATCACAAAAACCAACAACAAAATCACACCAACCAACAGCAGAACCACAACAACCAACAACAAAATCACAAAAACCAAAAACAAATCACAAATAACAAAATCACAACAACCAACAAAAAACACAAAAAATCACAACAACCAATAACAAAATCAAACCAGCCAAGAACATAATCACAACGACCAACAAAAAAATCATAACCAACAACAAAATCAAAACAACAAAAAGTCACAGCAACCAACGACAAATCACAACCAAGAACAAAATCACAACAACTTACAAAAGACAATAGCAATCAACAACAAAATCACAACAACTACCAACAAAAATAACAGCAACTGACAAGAAAATCACAACCAATAAAAAACAGCAATCAACAACAAAATCACAACAACTACCAACAAAAATAACAGCAACTGACAAGAAAATCACAACCAATAAAAAACAGCAACCAACAACAAAATCACAACAACATCAAAATCACAACAACAACCAACAAAATCAAATATTCCAACAAAAAAAAAACACAACAACAAAATCACAGCAATCAACAACAAAAATCACACCAACCAACAACAAAATCATAACTGCAAAAAAATCAACAACAAAATCCCAAGAACCTGGGGTCTATTGCATGAAACTAGGACTCCGTGATCCAGGATTTAAAACTTAAAACTAGCTGGGCTCATACAATCCACAACATGGCCAAAACCTCAAGCCGAGATAATTAGACACGGATTGCTCAAGTCAGGTGAAACCTATCTTGGATAAGTGCGCGCTCACGGCTTCCTCATTTAGACCCACCTGATCAAGCACAGAGTCATTGATCTACCGTGGCAACGAGATCAGCATATTTCTCAGACAGAGCAGGAAATCCTCTTAGAAGCTTACGAGACAGTAAAAGATCAAATAAAAAAGAAAGGGAACATCGCCGTTGTCATCAAACAACGAGAAAAAGCGTGGCAAAGTATCGCGGAGCGCCTGAATGCGCAAGTATGGTGCGCAAATACACATACTCTGCTGAAACCAACAATCACAATTCACATACCGTGGTTAATTAACAACTCCAAAAATATACAGTAGCTGCTGATGATTAGGAATGGAATTGTTGAAATTGCATGTGAAACTGTTTCCCCACGTTTGCTCCTTTGTGCCGTCATTATATATGGAAGTTTGTGTGTGTGTACAGTATGTATACTGTATGTATGAAAAGAAATTACTACACATCACAAAGTTAGTTATTTTCTATTAGAATGTAAGGGGAATGAAAATCATACTATAAACCATATATTCCTAACTTTGAGTAGTGTAGATGGATATGTGATTTATTTTTCTTCTTCTATGACATTCTTCTTATTTGTGCATATAGGTCTAGCATGGGCGGGCCCAAGCGGACTTGGCAGCAAGTCCAAATCAAATATAAAAACATCCTGCAGAATGGTTTTCCAGTGCACACTTGTGCATTGATTAGACCAAAAAATGGCCTTCCCACGTTTTCTGTTCTGTTTTTCTTTAGCAGTGAAAAAGAGAAACCATATACAAGGCACGGGTGGTGGGTCACCATCAGCTGACCTCACCCCAGCAGAGGAGAAAGCCTTAGAGTTAAACAAAGGCAGGCCAGTGTTGAAAGGGCTCCCTGAGGGGACAGACACAGATGCCCTTCCTCCTCTCACCCAAGATGCCACCCTCTTCATACAAGGTACATCTTTTCATCTCCATGTGGTACACAACCACCCATTCACATCAAACCATATGGAACATCTGAAATTGGTTCTCTTTGCAGTTTCTGGGAACAGTATCGCACTGTTGGAGCCTCCATCTCCAGGGTCAGCAACACAAATGCCAGAGGATGCAGATCCAGTGAGTACAGGCAACACTGTGGGCCTGGAATGTCCAGCCGACTAGTGCCTAAATAAATGCCATTAAATGTGATAGGATGAAGGTACCAGTGCAGCAGTGGGCGGCTATGATGATGAGGAGGAGACAATCTCTCTGGCTTCAAGAAGGCCTGAGGTATTAAACTTGTGGAGAAGCCTACTTATTCAGTCTGCAGTGGTGTGAAGTCACGTGGTGCCCACTCAAAATTATATGGTGCTTTCATTATATTTTATTTTTCATGTTGTATTTGGTAATCTTCTCTGTTTTCAAGCTGTAGTAATGCACAGTTTTCCCCATCATGGTATCTATCTATCTTGGCCCGTCTTTGACAGGACCCAGATGCTGTACCCAGTGACAGTCAGCCTGCCAACATAGTGAGTATTAATGGAAGGACAGTCCCATCAAGCATTATTCCCATTGTCCTAATTGTTTTATCTTTACAGAACTCGCAAACAATAAGACATCTCTATGCCACCCACCTGAAGCGCCAAATCCATCTGGCAGATCTGGATATGACCTTTAGAAGGCATCAGATTGAAGATCTGTCATTGGAGGCAGAAATTAAAAGGTGGACACTTATGGCTGGGACAGCAGTCACTGTATTTGAAGGTGATAATGACATTTACAATTCACAGGTGAATTCCCTGGTATACTGCAGGGAGACAGAGGGTATGCCTGCCAGTCTTTTCTTCTGACACCATTTCCAGACCCTCAGGGAGCTCAGCAGGCATATAATCATGCACATGCCCAAACTAGGGTATGTATAGAGAGGACCTTTGGCCTTCTGAAGGCACGCTTTCAGTGCCTTCATAGCTTGAGAGTCAGCCCAGACAGGGCTTGCAACATCACAGTTGCTTGTGCGGTCCTCCATAATGTGGCCTGCCTTACCCCGTGTTCACACCGGACGCGAATAAAATCATTCGCGCGAATGAATTACATGTTAAGTCAATGTGTAGGCGCGAACAGACGCACCTTTGCTTGGCGCGGCGCGTTTGACGCGAATTCGCGGCGCGATGAGCCGAATAGGACGCCTCATAGAAATAGAGCGTATTTTGCCTATTCGCTCGAGTTGAAAAAATTGAACTCAAGCGTTTTTGACGCGCGAACAATACAAGCGTCATCACATTCAAAATGGAGGAAAAATTAATTGTGGCGGTCTGCGGCTTTCCCTGCTTGTACAACACCTCACACAAGGACTACAAGCACAGAAACAAGAAGGAGCTGGCTTGGAGGAAAGTCAGCGAGGAAACTGGACTTCCTGGTAAGTGAAGTTGTACCATTGTTTTTTTTATTATTTTCAGTTAGTTTTCGGTGAGTCATTTAGATCCATCACCTACATAGCTAGAACTAGCTAGTTAGCCAGTCATTCACACGTATGTTTGATCAGATGACTTCTGCCGGAAAAAATGGAAGAGTCTGAGGGACACGTACCTCAAGGAGAGGAGGAAGGAGACGGAGAGGAGGAGTGGGGCTGCGGCAGGACCTGACAAGAGGTGGAAGTACACGGCGGTCCTGTCTTTCCTCGACCCCTTCGTCACACCGCGGCCGACCTCCAACAACTGGCCGCTGGGGGTCGAGGATCAGGACCCCGTGTACAGTGGTGAGGAGACAGCGGCAGGGCAGACAGAGGAAGGTTTGTTGACAGCACACTCAACATAGGAGAGATGATAAGGATCATTGATATGATAATCAGCTTTTGTATAATTCAAATATACTATATAGTTATATAACATAATGTCATATCGTGGAGAATGGGCTTAATGCGCAGCTCCACTTCTTCCTGAACTGTACTACTTTGTGTCCAGCCTTTCATTTCTGGATAAACTGATCAATACGTGTGTCTGACCTCAGTAGATGGCCAGATACACCTGGTTTTTCAAGACTTATATTTTAAGTGGGATTTAACTGATAATAAGCAGACGTGTTTTATCAAATGCTGCAATGACATTGTGCCATGCTCAGATGAACATGTGCCAAAGGAGGACTGGAGAAGCAGAGACCAGAAGAGCCTCTGCAGTGTGTTAATTCTTGGCTTCTTTCTTTTCAGGAGCATTGAAAGCCTGGCCTGTTGTTGTTCCTGATGTGTGTTTGCTAACAATGATAATGTGTGATGTAGATGAATATTTTTCCATATTTTTCTTCACAGAGCAAGAGGAAAATGAGGGTGAGTTGCCTCATTCTCCCTTGCCCTCCTCTGAATCTGAGGGGGCGTCTACCTCTGACGCCTTCGGCCCATCCACCTCTGACGCTGTCCCCAGGGGTACGTTCAGCATCAAGAGCTTTGACTACAACAGTTACCAGCAGTTAATAAAAAACAATATTTTGAAAACAGTTTATAGAAGGGTAGATCAACCAATCAAGACTATGTGATACTGTATAATAGGCATGATATTATTATTATTAATAACAATAATAATATGTTCTAAAATTATGCTTCTTGAAAATAGGCTTTTGCAGTCAAAATATGCATTAATATGTAATTTCTTGTACACACAGTGGCCCGCAGCAGACACCAGCCACGCTCCAGGAGAACATCTTCAGAGGTGGAGAGGCAGCTCCTGGAGGTCCTGAGAAAGCCACCTCAGTTCACCGTGCCGCTGCCCCCTCCTCCTCTCACAGAGGACGAACATTTTTTAAAAGCCTTCTTCCTGCCATGGAGAGATTGCCGCCTGACCGGAAGGAATTTGTGAAATTCCAAATTCACAAACTAATTTACGAGGCCAGCACAGTGTCCCTCAATTTGATACCATTGGAGCCAAATGAATAGGGTTTTTTTCCCCTCCAAGTTCCTTCCAGTCAGACGGTAATCTCTCCATGGGATGAACCAGGTTGTCTCCTTCCTTCTCTCCTCCCTCCTCCTTTTCCTCCAAGCCAGCTCCTATATTAATTTTATGTTTAGTTTTTTTCTGTTTGTTTTTTTGTTTTGTTTTGTTGTTTTTTTTTTTTTTTACCATTTTTTTCATTTATCTATATACATGTTTTTGTAAATAAAAAATAATAATAATGAATATGCTTTAGCTGAGTTCTTTTCAATGTAATTCACTTTATTTGTATTGTGATGACCAAAAAGTATCATAGCACAGAGCACCGATGAGCAGCAAGAAGAGATTAATCAGTTTCTTCCGCTGGTGTCCAGAGGAAGAAACCCACTGTCTGGTATTTCAGTGACTGGATGATCATGTGGTCTGCAGGAATGAACAGCAGGGAAAACCCTCTTGGTTGATGTAGAGATCTGCAGAAAAAAGCTAGAGTGTGAAGTAAAAAATATGCACATCTCCAGTATTTCCTGAACTTAATACTGCACCTTTGTGTCCTGCACACGACTGGATGAACTGATTAATCCAGGTGTGTCTGACCTCAGCAAATGGTCAGACACACCTGGATTAATCAGCTCATCCAGTCATATGCAGGACACAAAGGTGCAGTATTAAGTTCAGGAAGTACTGGAGATGTGCATAAAGCCTCATACATTTAAAAACACTAATAGAGAATTAATAAATGAACATTTGCTCTTATGGTGATATATGGGTGGCTCTTAAAAGAGCCGTTTTGGTGTGGCTGTGAGCCTAGATCGTAGGCTGCCCTGTGATGGCCCCCTCAGTGGCAAAGTACTCCATGAAGGTGTCTCTCACGGTGACGGCCTCCCTGCTGGAGTAGTTGGCTGCGACTCTTCCAAGCCCCGGCAGTGGCTCCACATCTTCGGCCATGCGCCTTCAGACGTCTCAGCTGTACTCCTCCTGTAGTTGTGGAGGACACAGGTAGCCTTCACACACTTCTCTGCCACCTCAGGATGGACCTCCATGGGACGCCTGTACATCCTCCACTGTGAGGACAGGATCCCAAAGGCGCCCTCCACGACCATCCGAGCCCTCGACAGCCGGTAGTTGAAGGCCCGTCTCTCAGCTGGCAGGACACGCCCAGGGAACGGCCTCAGCAGGTTTCTCCTCAGAGGGAAGGCCTCATCTGCCACAAAGATGTGTGGCACCAGTCCTCGCTCATCAGCTCCTGGCAACGGCCGGTCAGCAGGGAGTTGGAGGGTCCCAGACCTGAGTGCCTGTCCAAAGGCGGAGCTGTGAAGTATCCCTCCATCCCTGGTCCTCCCGTATCCCCCAACATCAATCACCCAAAAGCACTTCTTTGCATCCACAACTGCAAGAAGAACTAAAGAGAAAGTTCCCTTGTAGTTGTAGAACTGGGATCCTGAGTTTGGGCAACTCCGCCCCCGAGGGACTCCCCCTCCCCACCCTGGGATATCCCCCTCCCTGGAGGGCCCCATCTCCCCGCCCTGAGAGACCCAGATTTCCCCCGGGCCCCGGCGCCGATCTCGGAGTCCCGGAGAATCAAGACAGTTAAAAAGCAAGAAATTAAGTATTCTTTTTTTCCATTCTCTTCTTTATCTTTTATCATCTTCTTGGTCTTTTTTCCCTTTATTTATCACACACATACATACATATATTATTATACATTTCCTATCCATCTATCTATCTATCTATCTATCTATCTATCTATCTATATATATATATATATATATATATATATATATATATACACACACATATGTGTGTGTGTTTTGTGTGAATATCATAGTATCATTGTGTCTGATCTGACTAATCAGCCTAGTGCAGTACTAAAATTGGTCACTAGATGACACTCCAATACCATGAATTCAGCAGCAGCTGACAGGTAAAGAAAACCTCGTCATGTTTTTTAATAAATAAATGACGCAAAATTGCATCAAAATTGCATGACGGCTGTCAGTTGCATGTTGTGTTTGATCAGCTTGTGAGGTGGAGGCGAGGAGGCAGACTTGGACTCATACATTGAGCTACGTTAGCTAGCTGATCGATAACTATCGTCCTTTAGCCAACTCTCTTGAAAGTTATCAGCACAGGTCGGGCTACAAGTACTCACCGAAGGCAGATGGACAGGCGCTCTGCTGCTGAAATAGAGCGCCTGTAGTTGGTATCCTGGACGGATATACGGGCACCAATCCTCCCCAGCAGATCGTCAAACTGGGATCGGGTGAGCCTGAAGTACCCCTGGAAGTGGCCGTCATCCAGACGTAACTCCTGGATCAGCTGATAAATTCACCAAGCTCCGAGCGCCTCTGAAGAATCTGATGGACCCAAACACGCCGGCGTCTTCTCTTTTCCATCTTCTAGAGCAGGTAGAATGCCGCAACTCGCTCAAAATAACCGGAATCTGCCATGTTCATCTGACTGAACTGAATGACTACGTGACAAACCACTGTTTTCTCTAGAAAGTTCAACTTGACGCGCGAATGAAGCGTTTTATTCGCGCGTACAATACGCTCCATTCGCGCGTACAATACGCTCCATTCACGCGAAAAAAACGCCTGAATGAAGCAAGTAAACTTCCAGCATCCGCGCGTTGAAATCTAGGCGCGTACACGAATGGAGGCGTCCGGTGTGAACACGGGGTTAAGAGGGAGTGGACCCCCAGATTGCCACCACATGTGGACTGGGATGACCCTGCCATCTTCCCAGACGATGACAGTGGTCGGCAGGTCAGAAACCAGTATGTCGTCAATTTTTTTAGTTAATATGCTAAAATTCACCTTTTTGTGATACATTACCTGCAATGGCAGAGGAATTTGTGTTCATTTAAACTGATTTTGCCGTGTGTGTGTGTGCAGGCCTGGATGGCTGCTGCATCCATTTACTCAGTTAATTGTGCATAGATCTGTCCTGCATTTATTTCAGCATGCAAAAGTGAGGGGTGTCTTACAGACCTTTGAATGCTGATCCATTCTTGTGTTGTACTATATCTTTGTTTCCCGGCTTTTATCTTGTAGCATATTGTTCAGTTTTGAAGACAGCTCATGGTTTGATGGCTTTTGATCTATCAATTCCATAAAAGAACATGTTCTGTCTTTATTGGATGTGTCTTTTATATGCAGTCTGTGTGTGTAAACTTCACTTTTTTAATAATTGCAATCAAATTATTGCAACTGAAAAAGTGTTTAAATCCCAACAGTGGGTCCAGGTGAATATAATCATGTGTAGCGGACAGTGAAACCAATATGTTTCCATTTGTAGTAACTTCTGACTGTGATGGAGAATGAGATTAAATAAATCCTGGCTCTTAGCCTGCTCCAGACCAGGCTAGCTCCACAGAATAAATCTCCTTGGTAACTTGCACCACAACATATACCACTAGTCCCTATCCCACTTCCGTGCAACCAGATCTCGGATAAGTTGATCCAGGATAACCAACAAATCC
>JALJCO010004021.1:0-11080 GCA_023101725.1 Atherinomorus stipes | reverse complement strand
ATGTACTTCGTTCAGTTACGTATTACTGTGTATGAGAGAGACTCACAAGAGAGTTAGGGAGGAAGAAAAGGAGAGTAGAAGAGAGGAGGGAAAAGAAGTTGAAGGAAGCAACAATGATCAGAAGGAAGGAATGGAGTGAGGATGTGAAGGGAAACACTTACACAAGGACAGGGAGTTAAGGAAGGGAGACTAAAGGAGAAGAAAGAGGATGTGAAGGCAGCAACACTTATATGAAGGCGCTAATACAACTCCGACCATATAAACTTACGTAACCTTAGACGCGCTAAATCAAGCCATACCATGAAAAAAAGTACGCTAAACCACCAGGATCCTATAGGCGTGAGATAACCTTATATACACACGATAAACCAACAATAACATCAAAAATATTAAAAGCCATAAAAAGGCGAGTTATAGACACCGCCACCGTAGAACATTGTAAGGAAGAAACAGGAGGCGAAGAAGATAGTGAGAAGCCGCTAACACAACTCCGATCCTATGAACTCACGTAACCTTGAACGCACCCTAAATCATACCATACCCTAGCTACGCTAAACCACCAGGATCTAAAAAGGCGTGATATTACCTTATATGCCCCCGACAAACCGACAATAACATCAAAAATATTAGATAAGCCATAAAAATGCGAGTTATAACACATCAGAACCGTAGAACATTGTAAGCAACAAACAGGGAGGCGAAGATATGGAAGAGAAGCCGCTAACACAACTCCGACCCTATGAGAACTCACGTACCCCCCCCCGTAGCGTGAGATTACATATATAAACACGATAAACCAACAATAACATCAAAAATATTAAAATTCATAAAAATGCGAGTTATAACACCGGCACCGTAGAACATTGTAAGGAAGAAACAGGAGGCGAAGATATGAGAAGCCGCTAAAACAACTACGACTCTATGAACTCACGTAACCTTAGACGCACTAGACCATACCATACCCTAGCTACGCTAAACCACCAAGATCCTCCAGGCGTGAAGACACCTTATATACACACGATAAACCAACAATAACATCAAAAATATAAAAGCTATAAAAATGCGAGTTATAACACCACCACCGGAGAATATTGCAAGGAAGAAACAAGAGGCGAAGATATAATAATCTCTAACACAACTACGACCCTATGAACTCACGTAACCTTAGACGCGCTAAACCATGCCATACCCTAAGTACGCTAAACCACCAGGATCCTCCAGGCGTGATATTACCTTATATACACACGATAAACCAACAATAACATCAAAAATATTAAAAGCCATAAAAATGCGAGGGAAGACTAAAGGAGAAGGGAGTATGTGAAGACAGCAACACTCACACCAGGTTAGGGAGTTAGGGAGAGGGGAGACTAAAGGAGAAGAGAGTATGTGAAGGCAGCAACACTCACACCAGGTTAGGGAGTTAGGGAGAGGGGAGACTAAAGGAGAAGGGAGTATGTGAAGGCAGCAACACTCACACCAGGTTAGGGAGTTAGGGAGAGGAGGACTAAAGGAGAAGAGAGTATGTGAAGGCAGCAACACTCACACCAGGTTAGGGAGTTAGGGAGAGGGGAGACTAAAGGAGAAGAGAGTATGTGAAGGCAGCAACACTCACACCAGGTTAGGGAGTTAGGGAGAGGGGAGACTAAAGGAGAAGGGAGTATGTGAAGGCAGCAACACTCACACCAGGTTAGGGAGTTAGGGAGAGGGAGACTAAAGGAGAAGAGAGTATGTGAAGGCAGCAACACTCACACCAGGTTAGGGAGTTAGGGAGAGGGGAGACTAAAGGAGAAGGGAGTATGTGAAGGCAGCAACACTCACACCAGGTTAGGGAGTTAGGAGAGGGGAGACTAAAGGAGAAGGGAGTATGTGAAGGCAGCAACACTCACACCAGGTTAGGGAGTTAGGGAGAGGGGAGACTAAAGGAGAAGAGAGTATGTGAAGGCAGCAACACTCACACCAGGTTAGGGAGTTAGGGAGAGGGGAGACTAAAGGAGAAGGGAGTATGTGAAGGCAGCAACACTCACACCAGGTTAGGGAGTTAGGGAGAGGGGAGACTAAAGGAGAAGAGAGTATGTGAAGGCAGCAACACTCACACCAGGTTAGGGAGTTAGGGAGAAGGGAGACTAAAGGAGAAGAGAGTATGTGAAGGCAGCAACACTCACACCAGGTTAGGGAGTTAGGGAGAGGGGAGACTAAAGGAGAAGAGAGTATGTGAAGGCAGCAACACTCACACCAGGTTAGGGAGTTAGGGAGAGGGGAGACTAAAGGAGAAGAGAGTATGTGAAGGCAGCAACACTCACACCAGGTTAGGGAGTTAGGGAGAGGGGAGACTAAAGGAGAAGGGAGTATGTGAAGGCAGCAACACTCACACCAGGTTAGGGAGTTTGGGAGAGAGGAGACTAAAGGAGAAGGGAGTATGTGAAGGCAGCAAACACTCACACCAGGTTAGGGAGTTTGGGAGAGGGGAGACTAAAGGAGAAGAGAGTATGTGAAGGCAGCAACACTCACACCAGGTTAAGGAGTACGCTAAACCACCAGGATCCTCCAGGCGTGATATTACCTTATATACACACGATAAACCAACAATAACATCAAAAATATTAAAAGCCATAAAAATGCGAGTTATAACACCACCACCGTAGAACATTGTAAGGAAGAAACAGGAGGCGAAGATATGAGAAGCCGCTAACACAACTCCGACCCTATGAACTCACGTAACCTTAGACGCGCTAAATCATGCCATACCCTAAGTACGCTAAACCACCAGGATCCTCCAGGCGTGATATTACCTTATATACACACGATAAACCAACAATAACATCAAAAATATTAAAAGCCATAAAAATGCGAGTTATAACACCACCACCGTAGAACATTGTAAGGAAGAAACAGGAGGCGAAGATATGAGAAGCCGCTAACACAACTCCGACCCTATGAACTCACGTAACCTTAGACGCGCTAAATCATGCCATACCCTAAGTACGCTAAACCACCAGGATCCTCCAGGCGTGATATTACCTTATATACACACGATAAACCAACAATAACATCAAAAATATTAAAAGCCATAAAAATGCGAGTTATAACACCACCACCGTAGAACATTGTAAGGAAGAAACAGGAGGCGAAGATATGAGAAGCCGCTAACACAACTCCGACCCTATGAACTCACGTAACCTTAGACGCGCTAAATCATGCCATACCCTAAGTACGCTAAACCACCAGGATCCTCCAGGCGTGATATTACCTTATATACACACGATAAACCAACAATAACATCAAAAATATTAAAAGCCATAAAAATGCGAGGGGAGACTAAAGGAGAAGGGAGTATGTGAAGGCAGCAACACTCACACCAGGTTAGGGAGTTAGGGAGAGGGGAGACTAAAGGAGAAGGGAGTATGTGAAGGCAGCAACACTCACACCAGGTTAGGGAGTTAGGGAGAGGGGAGACTAAAGGAGAAGGGAGTATGTGAAGGCAGCAACACTCACACCAGGTTAGGGAGTTAGGGAGAGGGAGACTAAAGGAGAAGAGAGTATGTGAAGGCAGCAACACTCACACCAGGTTAGGGAGTTAGGGAGAGGGGAGACTAAAGGAGAAGAGAGTATGTGAAGGCAGCAACACTCACACCAGGTTAGGGAGTTAGGGAGAGGGGAGACTAAAGGAGAAGGGAGTATGTGAAGGCAGCAACACTCACACCAGGTTAGGGAGTTAGGGAGAGGGGAGACTAAAGGAGAAGAGAGTATGTGAAGGCAGCAACACTCACACCAGGTTAGGGAGTTAGGGAGAGGGGAGACTAAAGGAGAAGAGAGTATGTGAAGGCAGCAACACTCACACCAGGTTAGGGAGTTAGGGAGAGGGGAGACTAAAGGAGAAGAGAGTATGTGAAGGCAGCAACACTCACACCAGGTTAGGGAGTTAGGGAGAGGGGAGACTAAAGGAGAAGAGAGTATGTGAAGGCAGCAACACTCACACCAGGTTAGGGAGTTAGGGAGAGGGGAGACTAAAGGAGAAGGGAGTATGTGAAGGCAGCAACACTCACACCAGGTTAGGGAGTTAGGGAGAGGGGAGACTAAAGGAGAAGGGAGTATGTGAAGGCAGCAACACTCACACCAGGTTAGGGAGTTAGGGAGAGGGGAGACTAAAGGAGAAGAGAGTATGTGAAAGGCAGCAACACTCACACCAGGTTAGGGAGTTAGGGAGAGGGGAGACTAAAGGAGAAGGGAGTATGTGAAGGCAGCAACACTCACACCAGGTTAGGGAGTTAGGGAGAGGGGAGACTAAAGGAGAAGAGAGTATGTGAAGGCAGCAACACTCACACCAGGTTAGGGAGTTAGGGAGAGGGGAGACTAAAGGAGAAGAGAGTATGTGAAGGCAGCAACACTCACACCAGGTTAGGGAGTTAGGGAGAGGGGAGACTAAAGGAGAAGGGAGTATGTGAAGGCAGCAACACTCACACCAGGTTAGGGAGTTAGGGAGAGGGGAGACTAAAGGAGAAGAGAGTATGTGAAGGCAGCAACACTCACACCAGGTTAGGGAGTTAGGGAGAGGGGAGACTAAAGGAGAAGGGAGTATGTGAAGGCAGCAACACTCACACCAGGTTAGGGAGTTAGGGAGAGGGGAGACTAAAGGAGAAGAGAGTATGTGAAGGCAGCAACACTCACACCAGGTTAGGGAGTTAGGGAGAGGGGAGACTAAAGGAGAAGGGAGTATGTGAAGGCAGCAACACTCACACCAGGTTAGGGAGTTAGGGAGAGGGGAGACTAAAGGAGAAGAGAGTATGTGAAGGCAGCAACACTCACACCAGGTTAGGGAGTTAGGGAGAGGGGAGACTAAAGGAGAAGAGAGTATGTGAAGGCAGCAACACTCACACCAGGTTAGGGAGTTAGGGAGAGGGGAGACTAAAGGAGAAGAGAGTATGTGAAGGCAGCAACACTCACACCAGGTTAGGGAGTTAGGGAGAGGGGAGACTAAAGGAGAAGGGAGTATGTGAAGGCAGCAACACTCACACCAGGTTAGGGAGTTAGGGAGAGGAGAGACTAAAGGAGAAGAGAGTATGTGAAGGCAGCAACACTCACACCAGGTTAGGGAGTTAGGGAGAGGGGAGACTAAAGGAGAAGGGAGTATGTGAAGGCAGCAACACTCACACCAGGTTAGGGAGTTAAAGGGAGACAAAGGAGAAGAGTATGTGAAGGCAGCAACACTCACACCAGGTTAGGGAGTTAGGGAGAGGGGAGACTAAAGGAGAAGGGAGTATGTGAAGGCAGCAACACTCACACCAGGTTAGGGAGTTAGGGAGAGGGGAGACTAAAGGAGAAGAGAGTATGTGAAGGCAGCAACACTCACACCAGGTTAGGGAGTTAGGGAGAGGGAGACTAAAGGAGAAGAGAGTATGTGAAGGCAGCAACACTCACACCAGGTTAGGGAGTTAGGGAGAGGGGAGACTAAAGGAGAAGAGAGTATGTGAAGGCAGCAACACTCACACCAGGTTAGGGAGTTAGGGAGAGGGAGACTAAAGGAGAAGGGAGTATGTGAAGGCAGCAACACTCACACCAGGTTAGGGAGTTAGGGAGAGGGGAGACTAAAGGAGAAGAGAGTATGTGAAGGCAGCAACACTCACACCAGGTTAGGGAGTTAGGGAGAGGGGAGACTAAAGGAGAAGAGAGTATGTGAAGGCAGCAACACTCACACCAGGTTAGGGAGTTAGGGAGAGGGGAGACTAAAGGAGAAGGGAGTATGTGAAGGCAGCAACACTCACACCAGGTTAGGGAGTTAGGGAGAGGGGAGACTAAAGGAGAAGAGAGTATGTGAAGGCAGCAACACTCACACCAGGTTAGGGAGTTAGGGAGAGGGGAGACTAAAGGAGAAGAGAGTATGTGAAGGCAGCAACACTCACACCAGGTTAGGGAGTTAGGGAGAGGGGAGACTAAAGGAGAAGGGAGTATGTAAAGGCAGCAACACTCACACCAGGTTAGGGAGTTAGGGAGAGGGGAGACTAAAGGAGAAGGGAGTATGTGAAGGCAGCAACACTCACACCAGGTTAGGGAGTTAGGGAGAGGGGAGACTAAAGGAGAAGAGAGTATGTGAAGGCAGCAACACTCACACCAGGTTAGGGAGTTAGGGAGAGGGGAGACTAAAGGAGAAGGGAGTATGTGAAGGCAGCAACACTCACACCAGGTTAGGGAGTTAGGGAGAGGGGAGACTAAAGGAGAAGAGAGTATGTGAAGGCAGCAACACCACACCAGGAAGGGGGGGCGGTATAACCAGCAACACTCCCACAAGAATATGGAAGTACGCTAAACCACCAGGATCCTCCAGGCGTGATATTACCTTATATACACACGATAAACCAACAATAAAATCAAAAAATATTAAAAGCCATAAAAATGCGAGTTATAACACCACCACCGTAGAACATTGTAAGGAAGAAACAGGAGGCGAAGATATGAGAAGCCGCTAACACAACTCCGACCCTATGAACTCACGTAACCTTAGACGCGCTAAATCATGCCATACCCTAAGTACGCTAAACCACCAGGATCCTCCAGGCGTGATATTACTTATATACACACGATAAACCAACAATAACATCAAAAATATTAAAAGCCATAAAAATGCGAGTTATAACACCACCACCGAAGAACATTGTAAGGAAGAAACAGGAGGCGAAGATATGAGAAGCCGCTAACACAACTCCGACCCTATGAACTCACCTAACCTTAGACGCGCTAAATCATGCCATACCCTAAGTACGCTAAACCACCAGGATCCTCCAGGCGTGATATTACCTTATATACACACGATAAACCAACAATAACATCAAAAATATTAAAAGCCATAAAAATGCGAGTTATAACACCACCACCGTAGAACATTGTAAGGAAGAAACAGGAGCCGAAGATATGAGAATCGCTAAAACAATCTCCGACCCTATGAACCTACTAAACCTTAGACGCGACAAATCATGCCATACCCTAAGTACGCTACCCCGGATCCTCCATCGTGATAATGCCTATATAAACACGATAAACCAACAATAAAATCAAAAATTTTACCATAAAATCGAGTATAATACCACCACCTAGCATTGAAGGAAACAGGAGGCGAAGAATGAGAAGCCGCAACTCAACTCTAACCCTATTAACTCACGTATCTTACGCGCAAATCATGCCATATACCCTACCGGCCTAAACCAAAGGATCCTCCAACGTATATTACCTTATATACACACGATAAAACAAACAATAACATCAAAAATATTAAAAGAAATAAAAATGCGAGTTATAACACCACCACCGTAGAACATTGTAAGGAAGAAACAGGAGGCGAAGATATGAGAAGCCGCTAACACAACTCCGACCCTATGAACTCACGTAACCTTAGACGCGCTAAATCATGCCATACCCTAAGTACGCTAAACCACCAGGATCCTCCAGGCGTGATATTACCTTATATACACACGATAAACCAACAATAACATCAAAAATATTAAAAGCCATAAAAATGCGAGTTATAACACCACCACCGTAGAACATTGTAAGGAAGAAACAGGAGGCGAAGATATGAGAAGCCGCTAACACAACTCCGACCCTATGAACTCACGTAACCTTAGACGCGCTAAATCATGCCATACCCTAAGTACGCTAAACCACAAGGATCCTCCAGGCGTGATATTACCTTATATACACACGATAAACCAACAATAACATCAAAAATATTAAAAACTATAAAAATGCGAGTTATAACACCACCACCGTAGAACATTGTAAGGAAGAAACAGGAGGCGAAGATATGAGAAGCCGCTAACACAACTCCGACCCTATGAACTCACGTAACCTTAGACGCGCTAAATCATGCCATACCCTAAGTACGCTAAACCACCAGGATCCTCCAGGCGTGATATTACCTTATATACACACGATAAACCAACAATAACATCAAAAATATTAAAAGCCATAAAAATGCGAGTTATAACAAAACCACCGTAGAACATTGTAAGGAAGAAACAGGAGGCGAAGATATGAGAAGCCGCTAACACAACTCCGACCCTATGAACTCACGTAACCTTAGACGCACTAAATCATGCCATACCCTAAGTACGCTAAACCACAAAGATCCTCCAGGCGTGATATTACCTTATATACACACGATAAACAAACAATAACATCAAAAATATTAAAAGCCATAAAAATGCGAGTTATAACACCACCACCGTAGAACATTGTAAGGAAGAAACAGGAGGCGAAGATATGAGAAGCCGCTAACACAACTCCGACCCTATGAACTCACGTAACCTTAGACGCGCTAAACCATGCCATACCCTAAGTACGCTAAACCACCAGGATCCTCCAGGCGTAATATTACCTTATATACACACGATAAACCAACAATAACATCAAAAATATTAAAAGCCATAAAAATGCGAGTTATAACACCACCACCGTAGAACATTGTAAGGAAGAAACAGGAGGCGAAGATATGAGAAGCCGCTAACACAACTCCGACCCTATGAACTCACGTAACCTTAGACGCGCTAAATCATGCCATACCCTAAGTACGCTAAACCACCAGGATCCTCCAGGCGTGATATTACCTTATATACACACGATAAACCAACAATAACATCAAAAATATTAAAAGCCATAAAAATGCGAGTTATAACACCACCACCGTAGAACATTGTAAGGAAGAAACAGGAGGCGAAGATATGAGAAGCCGCTAACACAACTCCGACCCTATGAACTCACGTAACCTTAGACGCGCTAAATCATGCCATACCCTAAGTACGCTAAACCACCAGGATCCTCCAGGCGTGATATTACCTTATATACACACGATAAACCAACAATAACATCAAAAATATTAAAAGCCATAAAAATGCGAGTTATAACACCACCACCAATAGAACATTGTAAGGAAGAAAAAGGAGGCGAAGATATGAGAAGCCGCTAACACAACTCCGACCCTATGAACTCACGTAACCTTAGACGCGCTAAATCATGCCATACCCTAAGTACGCTAAACCACCAGGATCCTCCAGGCGTGATAATACCTTATATACACACGATAAACCAACAATAAAATCAAAAATATTAAAAGCCATAAAAATGCGAGTTATAACACCACCACCGTAGAACATTGTAAGGAAGAAACAGGAGGCGAAGATATGAGGAGCCGGCAACACAACTCCGACCCTGTAAACTTACGTAACCTTAGACGCGCTAAATCAAGCCATACCCTAAGTACGCTAAACCACCAGGATCCTCCAGGCGTGATATTACCATATATACACACGATAAACAAACAATAACATCAAAAATATTAAAAGCCATAAAAATGCGAGTTATAACAGCACTACTGTAGGACATTGTAAAGAAGAAACAGGAGGCGAAGATATGAGAAGCCGCTAACACAACTCCGACCCTATGAACTCACGTAACCTTAGACGCGCTAAACCATGCCATACCCTAAGTACGCTAAACAACCAGGATCCTCCAGGCGTGATATTACCATATACACACGATAAACAAACAATAACATCAAAAATATTAAAAAAGCCATAAAAATGCGAGTTATAACAGAACTACCGTAGGACATTGTAAGGAAGAAACAGGAGGCGAAGAGTATGAGAAGCCGCTAACACAACTCCGACCTTATGAACTCACGGAATCTTAGACGCGCCAAATCATGCCATACCCTAAGTACGCTAAACCACGAGGGATCCTCTAGGCGTGATATTACCTTATACACAGGATAAACCAACAATAACATCAAAAGGAGTTAGTGTGAGGGGATACTAAAAGCAATAAAATTGCGAGTTATAACACAACAAAAAATATACACCACCAACACATAACCCTACCCCAACCCAATTCTTTATCTCTTCCATCTCACCACCCTAGAACATTGTAAAGAGGGAGAAACAGGAGGCGAAGAGTATGAGAAGCCGCTAACACAACTCCGACCCTATGGAGTTACGTAAACCCAGACGCGCTAAATCATGTCATACCCTAAGCACGCTAAACCACGAGGACCTTAGGCGTGATATTACCTTATACACACCGATAAACCAACAATAACATAAAAAATATTAAAAGCCATTAAAATTCGGAGGAGACTAAAGGAGAAGGGAGTATGTGAAGGCAGCAACACTCACACCAGGTTAGGGAGTTAGTGAGAGGGGAGACTAAAGGAAAGAAGGGAGTATGTGTAGGCAGCAACACTCACACAAGGTTAGGGAGTTAGTGAGAGGGGAGACTAAAGGAGAAGAGAGAGTATGTGAAGGCAGCAACACTAACGCCAGGTTAGGGAGTTAGGGAGAGGGGACACTAAAGGGGAAGGGAGTATATGAAGGCAGCAACACTCACACCAGGCACACACACTGAGCGGATACATGACTGAAAGCACACCTACGCCTAAGTCACGAGCCGCTCGGCTCCTTTTCTGTGCCGTTAAGGGACCAATTAGCAAGCAAGGAAGCAAGAGAGAGAGAAGAGCAAAGAAGCAATTACAGCTGAAGAAAGAAGAAGGACTAAGACCCTTGAAGAGGCGGGGAAGCAAGCAAGACTTCTCCCGCCTCCCATCTCTTGGACGAAGAAAAAGTCCCCTTTGGGGCCTTAGAGAATATAATAGACAGCTTTTTTTTTTTTAACTCACTCACCCCTACACTCACATACATATTGGTCCCCTGGGCACAACAACGCTGGCTGCCCACTTGGTCCTAGGGAGGTAACGCCCTAGCCTTGCGGAGCCAGTCGTTGGGGGCCAAGGGGTTCAATTTTTCCCCTCCACATTCATTGCTTCATCCCTCATCGTCTCCCTCTCCATTCATCATCCCATACCTCCCTTTTCTCTCTCTCCCTTTTTTTTTACACTGACCACCACCCATGCTCCACCATGTCTTCCAACTTCAACCTACGTTACATATATTCTAAACCCTTACCTACTGACCTCAGTAGCGCTTTGTTCTTGACCACTCAAATCCCCCATGTCCGATGTTTCGCTGCGGGGAGGCACGTTGTGGTAAGCCTTGCCTCTCAGGAATCCTTGACACAACATTGTTGCAGAGAAAAGTTG
>JALJCO010004020.1:0-14119 GCA_023101725.1 Atherinomorus stipes | reverse complement strand
AAAATGTATTATTATTATTATTATTAACAGTGGGGCACAATGCAAAGCAGAGCACCGTGCCCCGCCGTTGTAAAACTGCTGTAACCCACGGCTTCTCAGGGCTTATTGCTTTTATAAAGCGGTTATCTTTCATATTGTCAATAAAATAAATAAAAGTGAACACAGAAAAATCAACAATTTATAGGCAATAATGAAACAACACAACTGAGAACTATTTGTCCTCCCACCGCGTAAGATTGACTGGACAGCATGGTTGCAGAGCAACTCAACGTGTCCGCACCATGTAGCAGGGTATCTCATAAAACAAAGATTTTCTCCTAAGATTTGGCCTGACATCAACACGTAAACTCGGATTTTTGGCTTTAAAAACTGTAATTCTAAAAACTTCGGCCAAAGTGAACATTTGTGTTTACCTCCCCTGTGTGTGGACGTATAATTATCGGGGTCTTAAGTTTTGAAACTGACAAAATATGCTGTGATCACACATGTTTGGAGAAGCTGTCGTGCGTTTGGCAGCAGGTGTTTTTGTGCAGACATATAACATTGGCTGTGCTCCACAACCTCCTGTCATCACATTCAAAACCAGTACGACTGGAGAAACCTCCCGCACTTCTGTCCCATCACAGATATAAGCTGCCTCTCAGCGGCGTCGGACAGCTTCTCCGCTGTGCTGTTTATCAGGCGGGAATTACCGGAGAAAATCTTGGCTCCAATGTTTCAACAGCACACCGGCTGCTTTGCAGTAGATGAGAGCGGCGACTTCCTCGCAGGCATGTTGCCCGCATTTGCTCGCATTTGCTTATATACAGCAAATGAAAAACAAGAAAAAGTGAGAGCTCCAGTTAAGTTTGATTGAAACACAGTATTTTTTAAAAAGCTTTTTATGTACAGTGGGTATGGAAAGTATTCAGACCCTGTTAAACTTTTTACTCTTTGTTTCACTGCAGCCATGTGCACTGTGAGCTGGAAGCTCTTATATAGACAGGTGTGTGTCTTTCCTGATCACGTCCAATCAGTCTAATTAAACACAGCTGGACTCCAATGAAGGAGTAGAACCATCTCAAGGAGGATCAGAAGAAATGGACAGAATATGAGTTAAATATGAGTCACTGCAAAGGCTCTGAATACTTATCACCATGTCATATTTCAGTTTTTCTTTAATAAATTTGCTAAAATTTCTGTTTTTTTCTCTCAAGATGGGGTGCTGAGTGACATTAATAAGAAATAACATGAAATTTTTTGATATTAGCAAATGGCTGCTAAGAAACAGTGTGAAAAGTTTAAAGGGGTCTGAATACTTTCTATACCCACTGTACCTGGTGATGATTAACTATAGTAATTAGTAGCTATTTTGCCACCAAAACTCTTTTCTCAGTGTTATTTTGTTTCCTAGAAGTAAACAACTGTTCAGATGTCGGAGACGTCACTAAAGTAAAAAGTATTGGCAAAGTCAAAGTCACTTATCAGCATTGCTGCATAAAAAGCTAGTTTTCTCAGCTTTTTGGTGAAAAGCAGCATTTTTGCTGCAACTACCCCATGTTCTACTGCAGATTATTAAAGAACGGACAAAGCTAGAAGCATTTTTGTTTCTGATGAAAGAACAGATAAGCTTTCCTTTGGTGGATGTGGTGTTTGCAGGCATAGCACACAACATTCTGTGGCTCTCCAAAAATCAGTGAAAATGCTTAAAAATCTTGGCAATATGGAGCTCTGCTCTGAAAAACGTCTGCAAGTCAATGAATGAACAGATCTGCCTTCGATTCTGGATGTCTGAGAACCTGTGATGTACATTTGAGGTAGAATCACTGTTCTCAGGTCACATTTATGAAGAAGACGCCACCACTGGAAAGTTTTACTTCATTGTTCTCATTTTTAAAGTGTGACTTTTTAAATCCTATTCAAAACACACAAAACATCAGACATGTCCTTTTACTGATACAGGAATTTGTTACTTTCTTTTGACGGCATCTCTCTCATGAACATGTTGCAGCTCCACACAGAGGATCACAGCAGCGTGAATATTTTTCCCTGTGATGGGGGAAGTGATGGCGTGTTACGGTATTTCTGTAACAAAGGTGCAGGACGGAGACGTGATACTCCCACACTGTTAACGGGGGAAGTCCCTCTGGAAAGCACAGTCGGAGCCATTGTGTTTTTTAGTTCATGAGTTCTTTGTTACTCAGTCATAGTTTCAGGGACCTGCTTATATTCAAACTGCATCCTTGGAAGTTTCTATAATGGCAGAAGGACACTTAATATTATTGGTGTGTTGTTAAAGGCTCCTTCCACTAAAAACCCGTTTAACTTGCTCCTTCTGAAATACGGAGGGTTTCCCCTCGTTTACTTACACATGCTGACTTGCTAGCGTTGCGTTCCCCCAGTCGGCTGTGCTTCCTCATCAGAGAAACAATACGAAGAAAAGAGCGAATCGGGAACAGCCTCGCACTTCTACGTCACATTGCAAATAGCGTATCCCACGTGGGGTTTCTATCTGTCCATTGGAAGGCAGGTAACCCTCCACTACACACTAGAAGTAAAGACGGCACGACTGTAGCTTCGGAGTTGAGAAGCTAATTAGCTAACTGTTTGTTAGCATGACGGAACAAACTTGTTTGTCGGCTCTATTTCCTGTCTGTAACAAAATAAGAGCGGGGGGCGGAGCTTCCTTCATACACTGATGGGAGGAAGCCAATCAGACGGAAGTTCATGAGAAGGACCCGGAAAAGCTGCCGTTGGACCACAAGCCTCTCTTCTAGTATACAAATACAGCTGGATACAAAGATACCAGAAGGTTTTTTTAAACAGAAACGATGCAGAATGCATCCAATAATAATGGAGAACACAGAAATATTAATGACATCACCATGGAAGTACAACTTTAAATATAAAGGAAAGCTGTTCACTTACTAAGGGGAAGAAATGGCGCCTTTAAAAACAGAAAACATGGACATGACCATCTGAAGTATCAGGATTAAATAAGAGGTGATTTTAACAATGTGATTGAAGCAACGAACATGTAAAAGCTGCTGAGCTCAGATGTTTCCTGTAAAAGAACGTGCGGCACACTGAACCTAAACATGGTCACGAAGTTAAGTCATGACAGACTGAAGTCATGACGCCTCACCGTCTGATGTAACAGATATGAAGTTTGAAGTTGGATAAAAGTTATTAATACAGCTGCGGTTGGAGGTTTTACTTCCCCTGAAACAAGGACAAAGCAGCTTAATCCTGCAATGACAGCTCTTCCTGAGGGAACAGCATCAGCTACCATGCAGGTGTTGTCACTCTGTCATCACATCAACATTCCTCTGCAAGACTTGTGTCAAGAAACGGAAATTCTTTTACCAAAGAGGAAAGACTGGGAGTGAAAAGAAGAGATTAAAGGTGAGGAGGATATTATCTCTCTCATAATATGTATTATTTCACAGCCACGAGTTCAGGTCATTCCTCCTCGTCTCTTCTCATTCATGACTGTAATTCCCAACAAGCCGTCTGTACCGAGGCTCTAAAGAAAGACCCCCAGCTCTGAGACGGTACATGGGAGCCAGAGACCAGTGCTGTGTCCCAGGTCCACTACTTCCATACTCACTACTCAACATTGTGAGTGTACGGCATTAAAATGAAGAACAGTACGCATGTATGTGAAAACTGAGTATGCAAAAGTACCCGGATGATGTACTCAAACCCGTCAAGGTTTTGAGTGTGGACGCTCACCGCACTCTCTTCTCCCAACATCAGGTCAGTAGGTGGCGGTAATGCCCCCTGAAATGGGTAACGGACTGCTGTAAAACAAAGAAGAAGAAGAAGAAGAAGAAGAAGAAGAAGGAGGAGAAGAAGATGAAGGTGTTCAGACTGGCATGTTTCATAACCTCGGGCAAGTTTAAGGCCCCGTCCCACTACCCCCTAAACCCTACACCCTTGTATGAAGTGCGCACTTGGCAGAAGTGCACATTAAGGGTTGGATGTGCAGGTTTGTGCGGGAAAAAGGCAGAATTGGGACAGTGATGTTCCTCCATTTTGCACCGCGTCATTTCATGTCATTGCTGCCAAACTCAGCTTCATCTCTGTTCCTGGTGAAGAGGCGTCATTTTTTAAACATAAACTGAATAAAGTTCATTTCATCTGTTCTTGTAAAATAGATATTATGAAATCCACACACGTTTAATAAATAAATAAATGACTTACTGAACTAATTTATGTAAGATGTCTGTAGAATTTCACCAGTACAGGTTAAATAACTGTTACATTCTAAACAAATGTATAATAATGATTAAATTGTTGCTCTGTGACTGTTATTGTTAGCATAGAATGTCCATAAATGTCCACATGTCCATAAAAACATGTAGAAGTTCTTTGAGTTACATTGGGAACTGAGACCCGTATTAATCACATGAGTTTTAAGGCTTACAGAAGTATGGCTGCATAATTATTTTTATCCTTAATTTAATTGTAAATAAATGCTTTGGTATTGTATACTTATTTAATTTTTGCTTTTTTCTATCAAAATGTTTGCTTAGTGTTGTATTTGAATTCTGTTACCTGTTTTTGTTGATTGCATGTTCAAAATTTATGTTGATCTGGATCACTGGTGAAGACTAATGGGGATCCATAATAAACTAAACTATGTCAGGTAAACAGGTTTCCCTTGTTAAAGACGCTGCGTCTCGACTGGACTTACCTGTAAATAAAGTTTTTGAATAAAAAATTAATTTAGCTTATTTTATCAGTAAACTGATAACTTTCATTATTCAAATGCTTTGATTTTTAATATTCAAAGTATATTCCGAAGTAACATGGCAAACTACATTAATTATCACCTACAGCATAAAAGATTAAATATTTCAATGTTTACATCTGAAATGGCTTTTTTTTCACCACAGGCAGGAGCTCATCACCAAACATGGACATGTTCCGCCTTTATGGTTCAAAACGTCACATGCAGCAATGAATTATGGGCAATATGCTTCGGTGAAGTCTGCATAGATGCGGACTTCACTGAAGTGTGGATTGAGGGCGCAAAAGGGGGCGTGACGGACTTCCGCCCTCGAGCAGCCCTGGAGAATTGGGACACACTACGCACTTCAACCCCCCAACGGGAGCGCGCATTCTAGGGGCGCAAGGGTGGAAGTGCGGGTGTTGGGACGGGGCCTAAGTCATTTTAAAGGACACAGAGACCAGTTCTTTTGGCTCTTGTAACTGCCCAAATGATGTTTCCAGTGTTTCCTTGAAATGTGAGTCAGGTTTTTTTGTGTGTATTTCTGGTTTAATTGTTTATGTTGTTGATTTTATGCTGCTGTCTCGGCCAGGTCACCCTTTAAAAAGAGGTTTTTATTCACAATGAGTTTTATTCCTGGTAAAATAAAGGTTACTATGACTACTACTAAATGCAGCCATGTCTCCTATTCATGCAGGTGCACCTGTTTCTGTGACATAGATCATCACGAGGAACGTTTTGGTCAATAAAACATGGTGAAAAATGTCAAAATCATGTCATCAGCAAGGTTATAATAGCTTTAGATTTTTAATAAGTTTCAGTTTTTATTTAGTTTTGACTTTTTGTTTTTCAATTCAGTTAGTTTTAATTAGGTTTTTTCTCACAAATTTGCTCGTTTTTATTGGTTTTTATTTTTTGGAAAATGCTTAGTTTTAGTTTCGTTTCTATTAGTTTCAGTCTTAGTTTTAGTTTTTGGGGATTTTTTTTTGTAAATTATAGGTTATTGTCTGGTGTGACATTCAAAATCATCAGAAAGTCACTTGAAATAAAAGCAAAGTAAAGAGAATAAATAAATAAATAGAAATAGATTTCATATCAACCCAAAAAGCTGATGTATTAAATAAGTTTACAAAAACTAAAACTAAGGATGTTTTTGTAATAATTTTAGTTAGTTTTTTAAAGACACAATGCAGTTTCAGTTAGTTATCATTTTTTGGAAAACTGTCATTTTTATTTTTATTTCAGTTTAGGAAAATGTTTTGTGAAGCGAGAATCCGGTACATCAGTTCATGAGGAGAGAGGAACGCGAACATGTGACCTCCTGACCAAGCGTCCGTGACGAGTTACGAGTGAGAACATGTTTGTTCAGTTCCACGTGGTTTCTAACAGCTTCTTCTCAGGTTGGTGTTACTTCAGCTACGAGTGAATCCCTGTGCGGGTTTTTCTGCGGTAAGCGTGCGCGGAGAGAAAAGAAGAACAAGCAAACAACTGAAGACATTCAGGTGGTCTTCATTTTCTCTCCGGTCTCCTCCTGAGTGTGTCTGCAGCTTTCTGCTGTCTGATATTTGCTTCATGCTTCTGACGTTTCTAACTCTTCTGTTTCTTTGGCGCGTGATGCAGCAGATCAGCAGCGTCTGACATCCAGAAGCAGCGCGTGGAGCCGGGAGAGCACACAGCATCACTAATTCATTCACCTGAATCAAAACGTTCAGACCTGTCGCCGCAGACGTTCATCTTCAAAGACCGTTCTGGTTTCTTCCTTTACGGCCATCAAGAGACCTGCTCAGACCTCGGGGAGGGAACGTTGGACTTCATCAATAAGTCATTACCACACACGCGTGTTCGCACTGAGAAGACTGTCATGGATGTCGGGGATTTAGAGTTTAAGACCGGAGAACAGGAGACTTCAAAGGTTGCAAAACAGATAAAAATCTAGTCATGTTTCCACTCTGAGTTTATTCAAAGACGAGAACATGGCTGCATCAGAAACGTGGAAAAGTTTACCTGTAAACTCAGAAAAATACACGAGACATGAGGAGAGTAAACAGCATTGTTGCCAAAAAAAGAATAATTAATGAAGGCAAATCAAGCAAGAATCACGCGTACACCAAACAAACCGCACAAGCCAACAACAGAAGCAGGGACGGACGTTAAAGGGGAAGTTCGTTTCTTCCAACCTGGATCGGTTTCCCAGCATGAATCCGTTCATTTCCTCATCCAGACAGTTTTGGTGTAACGTGAATCCTTCAGCAGATATTTAGATCCTCTCCAGATCAGCGTATGTCCGAATATAATGGAAGTGATGCAGCAACCTGGCGCAGCCTCTAAATAATCATTATCTGCCACAAACTCCTTCATCTCACCAACGTTTGTTACCAAACATCAGTCGGACCCCCCCCCCCCCTGTGAGCTCCAAGCGGCTTGAAATGGCTTTTTTTGTGGTGATTTGTCCTTATTTACTGACATTTACTTGCTATGGTGTCGCATAACAGTGATGTCATCAAAGCTGCCGCAGTAAAAATGTCTGTAAATAAGGACGAATCACCACAAAAGGTCGCTGCATCACTGCCGTTATATCGGACATACGCTGATCTGGAGTGGATCTAAATATCTGCTGAAGAAATTCAAGTTGCACTAAAACTGTCTGAGTGAGGAAATGAACGGATTCATGCTGGAAAACAGATCCAGATTGAAAATAAACGGAACTTTCCCTTTAACAAAAGGCCTGTATACATATACGTACATACTGTAGTACATGCATACATACAGTCCTCAAAATTATTCAGACCCTCAAATTAAATAAGGAAAAAAAATCAGCTGTCAAGGAAATGAGTTGAAATTGACAAAAGTAATAATAAATAAAAATTCTGTGAAAGTCATTACATGGATTTTGAACTGTGGTTCCACAAAAATATTAAAAACAAACACAAAAATAAATAAAGTAAACAAGGATAATAGGGTTTCAAAGCTAAATTTTGAGGCAATCACCGCAATCAGGTGTTTTCTCTAATGGTCAAAAATACGTCTGCACCTGTTGACAGGTGGTTCACTGTTCATGGGAAATGTGCTCTAATGTATCTGGGATAGTTTTTTTATTATTTTTTAATTCAAACACAATTCAAAAACAACAATTTATTTCCCTAAATTATAATTTTGTAAATTTTTATTTATTATCAGTTTCTTTAGTTTTTCATTTGAATTACGATTGTCAATGTAGCTTCTTCTTTACTTGGGGGGTATGTATAATTTAAATAAGAGCTTTTTAGGTGAACTTTGAGGGAACATCAGCTGTCACAGGTCAGACTGGACAACATCACGATCCCTCTGCCTGCTGCAACACAAGGGGAGAGGATGAAACCTTTAAATAAATATGATAAATATAACATTTAAATACAACAGATACAACAATACAATGTGCAGAGCCTCAGAAGTGGCCAGTTTTAGGTTTGATGAATCACTTTGTAAGTGCTAAATTATTATATTTACATTTTCTCCTCCCAACATGCACAGTTACGTATAAATGCTCCATATTTCATATTCAGTGCAGTAGACGTACTATTCAGATAAGATTTTTAGCATAAGATGCAGCCCTTTAGCATGCTGTTAGCAGATCATTTTGGACTTTTTTTTTGGGGGGGGGGGGGGGGGTGCAACGACGTAGCTCACATTTAGTTAGATCCAGCCCTGTGAGTCAATGGCTAAGTGCTGTTTTTGGTATCTGACTGGAAGTTGATGCATCATCATTTCTACATTTGCCAACTCAGGAATAAGGAGGATAAAACCAAGTAAAATCATA
Source organism: Atherinomorus stipes (assembly GCA_023101725.1). Taxonomy (NCBI): domain Eukaryota; kingdom Metazoa; phylum Chordata; class Actinopteri; order Atheriniformes; family Atherinidae; genus Atherinomorus; species Atherinomorus stipes. The sequence continues at coordinate 5,609 of JALJCO010004020.1, read as the reverse complement.
CAAACAGAAACAAACCGGCAGATTTAGCTGGTTAGACACCAATAGGGGATTATCACGCTTACCGGAAGTTCCCGGGTTTTGACACTTCCTCTTCCGGGCCATGTTAACGACAGCCGTTCCTGCTCTGTTATACTGTTTAAATCGGATAAACTCCAAACATACTCAAGTTTTCATTCCAGACTGAAGTGATACTGGATCAAAAGCTGGATCAAAGCGATCGATTCGCCGCGGTGAAGGGCCGAACTTTATAATAAAACACACGTTTGTTTGTCGCCGGTGGGGCACACCACCGGCACTTCACAGCATGCTAGCATTAGCCAGCTAGCGTTTACTGACGTGCTTAACATTGTGCGTCTTAAAACACACAAACATCTGAAAATCGGGTCTGTACCCCCCCGTTTCCAGTGGAACAACTGGGGACTGCCAAGAAAGGAGACGCTTTCAGATGCTTGTGTGTTTTCAGCCGCACAAAGTTAGGCACGTAATCGAGCTGGCTAGTGCTAACCTGCTAACAAAAGTCCGCCAGCTACTACTCTGTTAAACTTTGTAAATCGGATAAACGCCAATGCCAAGTTTTCATTCCAGACTGAAGTGATGCTGAGGAAGAAGTGGATTAAAACGACCGATTCAGCCGCGGTGAAGGACCGAACTTTATAATAAAACGACACACGTTTGTTTGTGGCTGGCAGGCTATACAGTCGTGTTAGCAGGTTAGCATTAGCCAGCTCGATGACGTGCCTAACTTTGTGCGGCTGAAAACACACAAGCATCTGAAAGCGTCTCCTTTCTTGGCAGTCCCCAGTTGTTCCACTGGAAACGGGGGGGGTACAGACCCGATTTTCAGATGTTTGTGTGTTTTAAGACGCACAATGTTAAGCACGTCAGTAAACGCTAGCTGGCTAATGCTAGCATGCTGTGAAGTGCCGGTGTTGTGCCCCATCGGCGACAAACAAACGTGTGTTTTATTATAAAGTTCCGGCCCTTTCCCGGGGGAATCAATCGCTTTGATCCAGCTTTTGATCCAGTATCACTTCAGTCTGGAATGAAACTTGATGTATGTTTGGAGTTTATCCGATTTAAACAGTATAACAGAGCAGGAACGGCTGTCGGTAACATGGCCCGGAAGAGGAAGTGTCCAAATGTTTCAACTTCCGGAAACCGGAACAAGGAAGCGTGATAATCCCCTATAGGAATAAATGACGAACCAACAACTGTATTCACTAAAAGAAAATGACCATAACCAGGTTTTACTGGAGGTTACTAAAAAGCCTGATGATCCTCCCGCCTCTGCGCTTCTCTGTCCATCGGATTCATGCCCCAGACTTTAGCTCCTGTGCACCTTTCCACCATCTCATCCACAGCGTCCAGACTCTGGGTGCCCAGAATGAAGTCGGGCTTTTTGAAGGGCGTATCCAGCCTCTTATACAACAAAATACGGCAGATGAGAAACTAAAGAACGAGTCAGCTCTGCCCCTAACGACAGGCTAATCCAGCCCGTGGTCCAGATGTACAACCAGTAGTGAGACAACAGAAAGTGCAGCCAAATGCTGGACTGAATCTAGGACAAGCCTTTCCCACCGGAGCTGTCATTCAACACGGCGAAGACCACATTCAGCTGCACACCTATTCGTGCACCGGCTTCCTTCCACGCCTGATAACGGCTGATCAACAACACTCACGTGTTGTGAAACGCGGCAGCACATCTGTATTCCCAGAACTTTTGAAGTGCATGCCTGAACTGGCTTCATGGTTTAAATTTAGACCAGTTTCAGACCTGTTCGCTGATATATCTGTTAAAGGAACACAAACAGGAGCTTTGTTCCTGATGGCAGTGGTTCAGAAACGTATTATGCAGAGCAGGAGGGGCGAGAAGGGGGGAGAGTTCAAAAGAGGTGTTTATAATCAGTTAAATCCAACTTTTTCAGAAGTTTCCGACAAGAAAAACAAAGCTTGGCTTTTTAAAACTCTCACATGTAGCAGAGTTATTACTTTATTTCATTTTATTTGATAAAAGTTTATTTTTGTGAACATTCTCAAACAGTTTTAATATCACATTGTTTATAATTCAAATGGTTAATTTATTTAATACTGATCCAAAGTTCCTACCTGTAGTGGTGTGGGGGGTTGTAAAGGGACCGTGGTCCTGTGTGTGATATTTTTGTTGCTGGAAAACAAACAAGTGTGGGTCCAAACCCTCGTCCCTGGTGTGACATCATCAGCAACCATTTAACATGCGCTACATAAGCAGGGAGGACAATGAGGATCGCAGGAGGACAAACCCTTTATTTGTCCATAAAATACGCCATTCAGGCATTTTTTCCCTCATCAACCTTCGAGTGCCGGGCTGGACCCCTTTTTCCTCCAGAGCTGCCTTCATTCCTGGTGTGGATGGATTTAGGCTCTAAAAATCTACTAAATGATGGTTTCCAGTAAATTCTGGACGCTACCCACTCAGGACACTTGGATTACATTGGACGAGCAGTATGGAGGAATATTGACACGTTTTTGTGGACTTTTATGGACCTTTTTGGCTCGGACCCCGGTGAACTCCATTATATGAAAGTTGGGGGGAAACGAGAAGCCTTCCTGATCTCCGGCTGCATTTGAGATATTAAAAAAGTGCTGCAGAGTCTTTCTCACCATGAGGGGAAGTGGAAGATAAAGTTACATCATTCTGTGGGTGGAATGTTCCTTTAAAGCCCGATGCCATAAGTGAGCGAGCTGACTGTGGTAAGATGGCCGCCATGTGTGGATGTTCAACTCCACTGGCCAGCAATGTGGGTAAGTCATCTACCCATAGATATCTATGATGATCCCGCCCACCCTGATGTCAATCACATGAAAATGTTCCAAAACCACGTTTGCACATCGGGTTCACATCTGCATGGACGTGGTTCACACACGGAGTGCACGTTCTTCACGTTTGCTAAATTAGCAGTCGAGTCTCACTTCTGTCCACAAGCACTGATAGTTTTCAGTTAAAGCTTTTCATGTTTCAGATATCAGACATCCCCTCTGGAGACAGTTAAGCTTCTTCTGTTTTCTGTTAGCCACAAGCTAATCGTGCTTCTCCAACTGTGACAACCTTTACAACCCGAACAACGCTTGTTCTGATCGTTAGGCAGAACATCTAAACTGAAGATAAATGCTTTTTTTTGCCAGCAGAGAATCAGTAAATCACAGTTAGACACACACGGGGGGGTGTGGGGGTGTTTCAGGAGAGCAGGTTTGTAGGGATGGAGTGTTTTAGCTGTTTGACAGAATGATGGATCGCTGTGTTGTTAAGCCCCGAGGGTAAAACAGCACAACAGAGCTGGTGGTGAAGGATCACACTTACTTCTGCTTCCATACAGGCTGAGAAGGTAAACATACGGGGAGGTACGCTGTAATTACACACGCTGAAGTATACACGTAGTAATCAAAGTACAATTACAGCCGTGGGAGTTGGTTCTGATCAACCTACAGCTGTAAACCTTCTGTGTGCAGTGTGACGTCCGGAAGAGTGAGGACGGTGAGGAACGTTTCTGTCTTTCCACACACCGACGCCTCCCTTCCTGTGTGCCGCCACATCCGCTGCACGGCCATGCGATACGACACATGTCAGCGCCGCGGCGGGATGAAAGATCACCCGTATTATCCACGAGTCCCAGGTTACAGCCGGAGGGCTGATGAGAGGGAAGCGAGGCGTGAGAAAGTGGGTGAGAGGGGAGGCAGGGGGAGGCCTGCGACAGCAGGAATGCAGCAGCTGCAGGCCACAGCGCCACCTTCCCTACACACAACCGGAGGGATTTAACTGCGATGGCACCTGTTCATGCTCAGAAACCCCCTCCGTCTGAGACCAGGACAGCCCAGGAGGTCCTGGGAGAAGCGGCGGCTCAGCTGGTGTAAGCGCTTCTCTACAAACTCCCGAAGGAATACCTGCAGCTTCCGCTTACTGAAAGACTGAAACAGCACGATGCAGTACTTTCATGGACATACGAAGGATCCATCATCGTTTAAAGTGCTAGAGGCAGGAATTTAAAAAACAAACAAACATTCATGTCCGTGTTTTTAATACTAATGGGTGATGAAGCGCTAAACACCAAACATAACGTTTCCGCCACGTTTCTCTCCGTTGCCTTGAACAGGCTGTGTGCTGCATAAAGCTGCAATTCGGTGTCTGAATTTCCCGCGCTGCCCTGCGGACGTGACGTTAAATGATGCTACATCCGCAGTTCTGATCCGGGAAGAAGACGGTCGCGGTAAATTCAAACACTGTAAGCGACAGTTATGGATTCTTCTGCCGTCAGCAAACGATCCAGATCAACTGAAAGACACTAAAACGTGGAACTACGAAGAAAAAGGTGAATTAAAAGTAAAACGTAGTAGAAAAAACGTAGTAAACAACATTATAGCTTCAGTTTGTGCTCCGTGACGGCTTGGCTCGTGGCTGCAGTTACCTGAAGCGCCAGTTGAGAGTTTCGTTTCTTAATCTTGCCTCAAGTCCCTTTAAGACCAGACACTCCAGGCATACAGTGTAAAAAATGTAACTAACTGGTATCACCATGAAACTTTTCTGCTTTATTCCTGACATTTTGAAACTTTTCTGAAATTTTATATTTAAAGGCCTCCTTCCACTGAAAAGCCGTTTAACTTGCTCCTTCTGAAATACGGAGGGTTTCCCCTTGTTTACTTACACATGCTGACTTGCTAGCGTTGCGTTCCCCCCAGTCGGCTGTGCTTCCTCATCACAGAAACAATACGAAGAAAAGAGCGAATCGGGAACAGCCTCGCACTTCTACGTCACATTGCAAATAGCGTATCCCACGTGGGGTTTCTATCTGTCCATTGGAAGGCAGGTAACCCTCCACTACACACTAGAAGTAAAGACGGCACGACTGTAGCTTCGGAGTTGAGAAGCTAATTAGCTAACTGTTTGTTAGCATGGCGGAACAAACTTGTTTGTCGGCTCTATTTCCTGTCTGTAACAAAATAAGAGCGGAGGGCGGAGCTTCCTTCATACACTGATGGGAGGCAGCCAATCAGACGGAAATTCATGAGAAGGACCCGGAAAAGCTGCCGTTGGACCACAAGCCTCTCTTCTAGTATACAAATACAGCTGGATACAAAGATACCAGAAGGTTTTTTTTCTCTTTTCTCCACTTATAGATTACTTTTGGGTTCATATTGAGCTGATAGATCTGGAGATGATCGTTCAGAAAAGAATGCTGCACAAGCTGATGAAGATGATGGAGGATTCTTTCTCCTCTCCACAACACGGTGAAGAATCAACAGAGTGTGTTCAGTCGGAGGCTGCGCCAGGTTCGCTGTCGGACGGAGAAACAGAAACTCATTCCTGACAGCAGCATCACCCTGAAGAACAAGACTGACTGATTAGGTCATTATTGTTGCACTGTTAGTTTTTTATTATTGTTATGTTACATATATATTATATTGTTTCAAAAAAAAAAAGAAGAGGGAGACGGAACAGTCAATTAAAACTTTGAATTTCCCTTCTGGGATAAATAAAGTATTTTTAATTTCATATAAATGTCCTGACTCACAGCAGATTGATTTCATTATAACTGACCTCGTGTTAAAGTAATAGGGGATTATCACGCTTACCGGAA
>JALJCO010004019.1:0-13354 GCA_023101725.1 Atherinomorus stipes | reverse complement strand
CCAGCATGGATTGGATATATGGCGACGTATTGTGACTGCAGTAGGGGATTATCACGCTTCCGCGTTCCGGTTTCCGGAAGTTGAAACATCTGAAGCTTCCTCTTCCGGGCCAGGAATGGCTCAATCCAAATTAATGAATGAAAGTCTCGATGTTGCTGCTATGTTCCATTGTGTACATCTAATAAACAACGCCAGCCGTACCTAAGTTTTCATGGATTCCCGACTGAAAAGACACTAAGGAAGAAGTGGATGAAAGCGATTTGTCGGAGTGAAGGACCGAAATTTAAAATAAAACAAGGTTGCACGTATGTCTGTAGTCGGCACTTCAATGATGCAGACTACATTACAGCTAGGGTTAGCAAGCTCGCGTTAGCTGACGTTATCAACTTTTCACTTGTGAAAACATACAAGCATCTGAAAACTGGGTCTGTACCCTCCCCGTTTTCAGTGGAACAACTGGGGACTGCCAAAAAAAAGGAGACGCTTTCAGATGATTGTGTGTTTTCAGCCACACAAGTTAGGCACGTCATCGAGCTGGCTAATGCTAGCCTGCCAACACGACTGTGCAGACTGCCGGCTACAAACAAACGTGTGTCGTTTTATTATAAAGTTCGGTCCTTCACCGCGGCAAATCGGTCGTTTTGATCCACTTCTTCCTTAGCATCACTTCAGTCTGGAATGAAAACTTGGCATTGGTGTTTATCCGATTTACAAAGTTTAACAGAGTAGTAGCTGACGGACTACTGTTAGCAGGTTAGCATTAGCCAGCTCGATAACGTGCCTAACTTTGTGCGGCTGAAAACACACAAGCATCTGAAAGCGTCTCCTTTCTTGGCAGTCCCCAGTTGTTCCACTGGAAACGGGGGGGTACAGACCAGATTTTCAGATGTTTGTGTGTTTTAAAACGCACAATGTTAAGCACGTCAGTAAACGCTAGCTGGCTAATGCTAGCATGCTGTGAAGTGCCGGTGTTGTGCCCCACCGGCGACAAACAAACGTGTGTTTTATTATAAATTTCGGCCCTTCACCGTGGCGAATCGATCGCTTTGATCCACTTCTTCCTTAGTATCACTTCAGTCTAGAATGAAAACTTAAGTATGTTTGGAGTTTATCCGATTTAAACAGTATAACAGAGCAGGAGCGGCTGTCATTAACATGGCCCGGAAGAGGAAGTGTCCAAATACCGGGAACTTCCGGTAAGCGTGATAATCCCTGTTGGGTCCCTCTCCATTATCCTGCTGGAAGTAGCCATCAGAAGATGCTAAATTAGTTATAACAAAAAACTGAACCTGTGTAGTGAGTTAACCTCCCAGTTTCCAAATTAAAATCACAAGCATTCACACACACACACACACACCCACACACACACACACGCGTCTCATCCTAAAACGTAAGACCTGATTCTGGATACATAACTGGACAGTTTAGGTCAGGGTTTCTCAATCCTGGTCCTCAGGGACCCCTGCCCTGCATGTATTGCAGGTTTCCAACTCCACCACACCTGATTCAGATAAACTCAACTGCTCATCAAGTTCTTTGCAAGCTGCTAACAAGCCTTTCATCTGAGTCAGGTGTGTTGAGGTAGGAATATCTTGAAAACCAGCAGAGCAGGGGTCCCTGAGGACCAGGGTTGAGAAGCACTGGTTTAGGTCCACTAAACACCCTGAAGTAATCATATGTTATGGATGATATAATGCGATATGATATGATTTTATTGGAAATTTTTCTCATCTTTTCATGGTTGTTGTAGATGTCATTTGAAAACATCAGTCAGAAAGGTTGCTATGCTAATATTGTGCGTCCACAGATGAGATTGTGATATATTCGACCAACAAGAGCTTCCTAGTTTTTCTCTTCAATTTCTACAGCCAAAACTAGGAGAAAATTTGTTTCTTAATGTGGCAGGACGAAGGAGGGCCCAGGCGGGAGTTGAACCACAGACTCCCAGGTGAGAGTCATGCGCGCTAACCATTCAGCCAAAGGGACATCCCCTTGGCCAAGTAGCCAGGGAACATGAACACTCGGAGGCATAGTGACAGGACTGTCAACTGCCACATTAACTTTTCACTATTATGAATGTTCATGTAAAACAATGCAAAGTCAATGTAAGTTTTAATCCCAATAAATGGAGTTCATCATGGAGCAGAGGCAAGTAATGCTGGGTTCACACCAAACGATTTTCACCGTCCCAGTCGGAGCACTTTTTTTAATATCTCAAATGCAGCCGGAGATCTGAGCCATTTTTGTTTTCCCCCAGCGGTCATACGATGGAGTTAAATTGTGCTTGAAACGAAAAGATCCATAAAAGTCCACAAAAACTTAGCAATTTTCCTCCATACTGCATACCTCCATATTTCCTCCATAGTGTCCAGAGTGGGTAGCGTCCATAATTTACTTGAAACAGCATCATTTAATATATTTTTATAGCTTAAACAGTACTACATCTTGGTTCCAGGAACCGCAGCCATGCGAGTTCACGACACTACAGAAGCCATGGCAGACGAGATTGCACACTGTCTTTATCTCTCTCTCACTCTCTTTTTTCTTTTCTTTCTTTCTTTTAAATCAATAGCTAACCCCTCCTGTGTTTGTCCCAGTTTGTCTGCAGCTCGGTTGCTCTTAGCACAATGTAAACAGTAAACGCAGCACAGTCAAAAATCATACTTCCAAAACTCCACTACTTCCTGAACTTCAGCCAGCTCCTTTAGTTTCCTTTTGTTTCCTGTCTTTCATTACTGGACACACTGATTAATCCAGGTATGTCTTGCCATTGTTGTCATGGTTACTGAGGCCAGACACACCCGTATTAATCAGTTTGTACAGTAATTAAGAAGACAGGAAGCAAAGGAGCTGGCTTAAAGGTAGAATCCGGAGTTTTCCCCCTGAAAATAAATGCTAGACTTGTGTAAGTGCTTATTTCTGCACCAGAGGAGACGGACACAGAATGTGAACAATGGACTGAACAGTTAAATCATATTTTTCTGGCTCTGATTGCACATCAACCTGGAAATGGAAACTAAACTGTGGTCCAGGCAGCTCAGTGTGTGAACGTGGGTGAGAGGGTGTGCACGCGCTGCTGTGGATGAGGCCAGAAGAGAAAAAGTGTGTGTGAAATGCATCCGGTAAAGACAGAGAAGTTGACTGCAGCAGGTAGAGAGAAGTATAGCGAGTGATAAATGTGCAGCATTAAAATAAACCCGCTTCTCTTCAGCATGAACGAACGACTACTATTGTCCCGTGAGTCCAGATTTAGCTTTCTGTTAGTTATCAGGGTGTTCTACACACTTTTTGGGGCCGCGCGTTCAGGATGCACGCTTCCGTAGTGCAGCTGAGACGAGCAGCTGCTACCCAGACAACAAAAAAAAAACACAATTTCCTAAACTCTGAACTCACAGGACAATAGTACTCATTTGTTTGTTCATTCCACTTAAAGCATTGATGAAATCAAGGAGTTTTACTGCAGATAATGTCTTATAGGCTGCCGCCCTTTTTTCAGGATGTACACCGAAGGGCGACCCAACGAAATATCTTCCGAAGGACTCAAAGTGATGCAGAAACTTTACCAGTGAGTAAATGCACATATAAACTCCCAGAAATAAGGTCCAGGTTGAAAAAAAAAGAAAGTTATCCTTTAAATTGGGGCGCTGGTTATTCTTTTTTCTCCCCATTTTTGTTCTGAGCATAAATCTAACAACGAATAACAGTTTATTATCCAACTTTTCATTTTAAGAATGAAATTTTTTAAAAGTTTTCCCCACTTTTTAAAAAAAAATAAATCATGTCAAAAGATATATATACAGTATATATATATATATATGTATATAAACTAAAATACACAGACCATGCCGAACCCTCTACAACCCATCCTGCCACGCCAGCAGTAATACTGTGCTGAGAAAATTTAAGGTGGATATATTGAATTCAGCCTGGAAAAATTCAGAAATGTACATCTGTATACTCTGGCCCACTAAACTTTCGTCACAATTTTAAGTCAAAAACTAAAAATGCAACTTTATTTAACTTAAATGTGCACATTTAGCATCTTTAAACAGCTTTGGAGGCAGCATGAAAACTCCACAACTCATGCAGAGAAATTTGCATTTTCCCAGCAAACTAAATGATGTGCATTGAGAGCTGCAGCATATATTCTTTCACAAAGATTTTATTAGAAAGCAATGCATTATCCTGTCTCATTATCATCTGCAGTTGAGGGAATGTCTCATTTTAATGGCCCCTTTTAGCCTGCTGCTCTGACATTACATCAGTTACCTTGTCATCTCCATACACTTCGCTGTCACCCAGACAGATCTTTCTCTCCTTTCTCCTCTTTAATTCTTTATTCCTCCCTTTCTTTGTTATAATCCACACATACACACACACACACGTTCATTTCTCTCCATCAATTTTCTGCCTCAGATGTGATAGCCAGACTCCTCCACTGGCTACAAATTATTCATGATGTAATTAGCCTGCAGGGAAATCATAATAAATAATCTTAACTCAGACCAGGAGGGAACTTTGAGCACTTCATCAAATAATAGACCGGGCATCCAAATATTGCTGACCTAATTTCATTCTCCCGCGGGCATCAAAGTCAAAGCCATTGGGAAACAAAAAAAAAGTTCGAGGATTGATGTTAGATCTATAATCCAGACAGATTTAGTTCAAGAAAAACCTTCAGATGCATCAAATTCTTTTATTTATTTGCTTGCGTCCCCTCAACAAACGACGGCCGTGTCTTTTCCTCTGCACCAGTCTGAATCCCTTACAGCGTATTACGACCACGCTGGAGACGTATGCTGTCATCGACCAGTCAAACCATCTCATTTTCATGTCCAAGGACGACCACGGTTCTAAATAATTATTCATAATAACTGAAACTGTCAGCACCCATGAACAGATTTTTTATAATCACACAGCTGTAATGCAACAACTTCTTTTTTCTTTACAACAGGTTTTTTAAAAGGAGGCTTATAAATCTAATTTAAATTTGGTTATTTTAATGTTCATTACATGTTTTATGTGTATGTGGCAACTTTAAGCCTCACAGGAAAGACAGGTCTATTAGTTTTTTCCCTGTGGTTTTATCACCACTATTAACATGCGATTCACAAATAACATGCATTTTTAATTTATAACCATTTATCTCTTATTATTTGCAATGCAAAGCTGCTCCTGCACTCATATCTTTGAACAGTCTCTTCTCAAATATGCACTTGAATTTTGTGGCATGCAAATATTCAGTGACACAGAGGTGGACTTTACCATCGGGCAAAGGTCAGCAATCTCCTCTGGCACCAAGTTTCTAAGGAGCCTAGAGACTGTCCAGTCAACTGGTTGCACGTATTCTTTATTCTTTTATTTCCTCACTAGAAACTAAAAAGCATATAATCTAAAAATGATCAGAAATGTTTAAATGTTGAACAGAAGATTATTGTGGAGCTGCTTTATTCATACTCCATAAAAAGTACAAGAATGCTGCTCAGTAGTTTATAGGATCATAAAAGATCGAAATAAAATCCTCAAAATTATTCATACCCTCCAATTAAAGAAAAGGTTATATTCACAACAGTAATTCAAATATCAAGAAACTAAAGAAACTAAAAATAAATGCAAATTTACAAAATTATAATTCAGTGAAAAAAATATATTTCTTTTGAATTGTGGTTGGAAATATTAATTAAAACATAACAAGCAAAACTGTCCCAGACACATTAGAGCACCTTTCCCATGAACATTGGACCAAAATACCTGTCAACAGGTGCAGAAGTCTTTTTGAACATTAGAGAAAACACCTGATTACAGTGATTACCTCAAAGTGTTGCCAAACAAAGTTTTAACTGCGGAGCCCCATCATGCTTGTTTACTTGTTTTATTTTTGTTTTTAATATTTTGTTAAAACCATAATTCAAAATCAATATAATGAATTTCATGGAATTTTTTATTTATTATTACTTTTGTCAATTTCACCTTATTTCACTAACAGATGATTTTTTTCCTTCTTTAATTGGAGGGTATGAATCATTTTGAGGATGACTGTATAAATCAATGTTGCGAAAAAATGATAATTGAAAAAGTTCGGTCAACATCTTATTAGGCTATGTTTATAGTTACATGCATGTTTATGCACCCTAAAAGATGCCAGAGCTCCTGGAGGGACCCCACCCTAGATAGCAAAAGCATTTTGGCCCAAATATGGCCCACATCCACAGTTTTGTTTGGCCCATGTGGCACGCCGGCCTGACTAATGCCATGTATGAGATACACGGCACTTCAGTCTGGACTCCCTCCGTCGGAGACGATTTCCATTTGGAGAAGAGAGGCGGGACAAACAGGAATAAAGTGAACCGGAGAGAACCAATCAGAGAAAAACATGTTTTTGTAAGGGCCGAATATACTTGCTGCTGGCGATGAGTTCGCGTCCGCATCATGGTGCCCAACCGTTCCCAGCGTATTTACGGCATGTAGGTCACTCGCGTGGTGCAATATTGACTTGTGTTTCTTCTTCCTCTAAGAAGTTATCCACGTTGTCCACTCTTCGTCATACACCTGGGCGGCTCACGTGTGCCCAGGAAATATACAACTGACCGGCATATTGACCTTTTCACATCTCTGTGTCCAAGTGCTGTGTACTGCTCCTAGTGGTGGCCTCCGGTTTTGAGCATTTTGGCTGTAACGTTCTGCAGCAAGTATGTTCACAGACGACGCAGACCGCTTGCGTGAACATTTGCATCCACAGCAAGGTATATCCCAGGCCTAAGTGGAAAGGCCTCAGAGCAGCAAGTTTTTGCAGTTTTAAAGGGACTGCAGCTTATTAAGACAATCAGAAAGCACGTCGTGGAATCATCGCCTGCGGCCGCCATCCAGACTGATATGGTAAGGAATGAGTCACCAAAAACAAAGACAAAAAAAAATAAATTATATTGCAAAGTCCCACCTCCTGCGCTGTAATTGGTCCACTCAATTTTTTTCCGAAGTGGAAATCAGTTTCCTATGGAGGGAAAACCAGACTGACTGGTCGTGTATCTCATACATGGCGTTGGTCAAGGCTGAAGTGCAAGGCTACATATTTGGCTCTTTACTGTACTCCATGTAACATATGGCCAAAAACTCAGCCAGATGATCATCACATGTGGCTGACAAGGAAATTGCTGCAATCCATCTCCAGATCGGCCTCCTATTTGGACTGCATGTGGCCGACAACACTTGCCAGTGCCTTAACTCTCTGGCAACAGGTGACTTATTAAATAGGCTGTTTTAATGCATGGTTAAGTTTATTTAGTACCTGAGCTGTCCTCTCAATATGTTGGATTTCTACTAGAATTCTCACGCCTCAGCAAAGGTTTTTCAAGCAGGTCAAAATGTCACAACTATGAATATGACAATAAATGTTGTAACAATGACTGGTCAAAGCATTTTATAGCATCATTATTGTTATGGTGAGCCTCCACACGACATTGTGATAAATATCGTATTATAAGTGTTCATATTGTGAAGATATCGTATCCTGAGATGTGGATATAGTTACATCCCTAGAACTAAGACCCAGGTTGATAGAAACAAAAGTTATCCCTTTAATAACCCTCGGCCACCACCCCCAAAAAAATCTCTCTGTGGGGCCCTCTATACAACATAAAAAGTTTGCTGAACAGATCTGCAATACGGATGCAAAATATCTGACCCCATCCGTGCAATGACAAACCCCAAGGCCATGTACTTTATATCCTCTCATGTTTTACATTCTGTTCCTAGTCATAACCTTTCCAATTCTGCTTCTATGATGTAACAAACTAAACGACTTCTGCTTTTTCTAGGACGCAATGAACTAAAACAACCTGATGTGCAGGACTGAAACTAATCAAAACTTCATGTTGTTATCTTCCAACATGGTTGCCACCAAGTAGCTGAAATGTTTCCAAATCTATCCTGAAACTGCCACATTTACTGGAAGACTTCAACTACAGCCTCACATCCCCAAACATCCAAATGTTTTTCACCAAGACGGCCTCACGATGAATAACAGGCATCTTTGGTGACAAAACCCAAGGCCTTACCTCACCTATGTGGAATAAATAAAGCAGATAAGGGAAACAATAAGGTAGAAGGTAGAAGGTGAAGGACAAGGAAAGCAAATCCAACACAGCTTATCTTGCATCTCTTCATATCTTTTATTACACCTCACATCCCTCTCACAGAGCTGCTCGTTTCCCGTTAGTCAGTTTCACATCAGGCTTGAACTGAAACTGCACTATAGTACAATTGTTTATTTAAATCAATCTCAATTAATGGACAAATAATGGGGATTTAATTTAATTGATTTGTTTGTATGAGAAGTCTCAGGTATCCAACGGGCCTTTATATCATTCACATCCACACAAAACTGAACCCACTTTTCCTCTTTACTGTTCCAGCCAAATTTCACTGCTTAGAGGAAGCAGTTTCTGTATATTTTTATATCAAAGTGTGTTGCTGTGTATCTGAATCCTGCCACCTGCTCCATGCCTCATCTTCTCAGAATCAGAATCTCTTTGTCATTGCACCAGAGCAACAAAATAGAAGTAGCAGCCCTCACAGTCTCAGCAAGTATAAAGTTAAAACAATAAACACACCAACAGACGAACAACAACTGGAACTATAAACGATAAGTAAAATAAAATGCATGAAACTGAATAACATAATACATTAAGGAAAATATATGTATACAGCACAGGAATATTGCACTGAGAGTGTAATTTGTGAATGTTCCATGGAGTTCAGCAGAGCAGCATGATAACTGGTAGGACAGCTGTACCAATTACACCCCCCAGTGACCTGACCCACATGGAGGCTTTCTGGGTTAGATGTTGACTGGCTCAAGTTGCCATCAGGTACCTCAGTAATTTTCTTAAAGGGATCATGTGCAACTTTACGTCCCTCCAGACCACACAACTGTTGCAAAATTAAACAGTTTCTTTCCATGTTTTGGAATCGTGTTTTCAGACCACTTTGTTCAGCTGATTGTGAAGTCATAAAGCAAAGTTCTCCATGTCACATGATCCAATGAGAGACGGATCCACTCCTGCAAAGTTACAATGTCTGGTTTTTGAGGAGGGCAGCCCCCTTAGAGCACCAGCATGTGTGAAGTGCTGTATATTCAGCCCAGAAATCATCTATCACTTACATTTGACCAATGTTACGGTCAAAAGTAGGGATGTCTGATTTATTCGGCCAACCAATATTGTCGGCCAATATCAGCATTAAATGTGATATTGGAAAATATCGGTACTGCTTTTTTTTTTCGGACCAATATTTTTACTAACAAAGTCAAGGCAGTAGAACAACGAAATCTCTCAAGACTTTTAGTAAAAATATTGATCTGAAAATTGTTCTTTTCCATTAGCAGCGGTCCAGCATGTAAAAAAGTTCCTGTTATTATGGAAACTTCATATCCCAGCATTCCTTTCAGAGTCATATGACTACTGTGCAGCTGCTGCTGCTACAGACTGACTTGCTTTGAAGCTGCTTGGTGTCTGGTTTTAAGCTGGTTAAGTCACCAAGTTGTCAGAAACATTATAATTAGCCACATGTTGGCTAATACCTGCTAGTATCTGATATCTAGCAGCCAGATGTCCAAAATGAACTCCTCTAAATGAGTTAAGGCTATTTTAGGATCTTTGCTCTCGGAGCTGAATATACCTGTAGTTGCATTCCTCAAAATATCCAGAGATACAATATATATAAACAACTCTGAGGTTGTATCGGTTGTTATTGGAAATTAAGAGTTGGACAATATCGGATATTGGTGAAAAAGCCAACATCGAACATACCAAGTCAAAAGGATCCCTTTAATCTGTCAGTTATTTTTACCTCTGCAAGAAACTGGTGCAGCAATCAGACTTTTGCCTAAAAATGGCATTCCTTATGAGACAGTGTGGGGTCCAGTCATTACGCCTCCGATTGATCACGCGCCCTGGCTGCTTGGCCACAGCAGAGACATCCCTTTGGCTGGCTGGTGCCACAGCGGATTCTCACCCTTCCTAAGTCTGGGCCGATCGAATTCTGCCCGGGTTGCTCAAGCTGCTGTATACTTGCCACACTTGCCTCAAAAAAAAAAAAAAAAAAAAAAAAAGAGGGCAGAGCTCAGAGTTTAGCTCAGAGTTCTGATGCCAGTTTCAGACAACTGCAAACGTGGCTGTTGGTGGAGATGACCATGAAAATGTATATTCCAGAAAGAGACAAAGTGCTTGGTGGCAGCAGCCATTAAACTTGATTTAGACTCTTGTCTTTAATGCCTCACATCCAATTTTAACAGTTTGGCTCTCTTCACGGACTACCCCCCTACCAGATGCCTTCAAGGACCAAATCGCAAAAGACTTGGAATCACAGACAAAAATCCTGTCATAAAGCAGTCCTGTCTGTGCAGACGGCGAAAACAAACACTAAACTGGAGAAAACAAAATAGCTGGATAACAACTTGGTGCATGACGATCGAAGCAGATAAAACTGAAACAGGATACAGTTTGCTGTTTTATTTCATCACAAAGTTAAGAAACCTCAAATCAACGAGGGAAAAGGAAACTTATTGAAGGAGGTTAAGTATAAAAACATGAGCTGGCTTTTCTAGACCCAGTATGAGGGGTTTTGGGAACCTCTGATTTCCTTCCAATAACAGCTTTGTTCACCTGTAAATCATCTTGGACTCTTTGAAGGCTTCATGTTGTATCTGTTCATTCCCTTCCCCATGTTGTCCTTTCAGCCTAACTGATCTTACTCAGCTGAGTTTGTTTCCAGCTCTCCTTTCCTTCCTTCTGCTGCATTACTCTGTTCACCTTAAAAGGCACTTCTGATAGTTTCAGGAGGCCTTCTGAGTGCACAAACTGCTTTCAAGTGTTTTGTGTCATTAAAAACAATGAAATAGTAATAAAAAGGTATATTCGTCTTTCCTTGACTTCCTTTGTTTACTCCGAGCCGACGGCTGCCCTTATTTCACCCCATAAATCTCGTTGTCAGCCTTTGACTGGTAGATTGAGCAGATAAAATGGGCTGCTACTCTAGCCTAGAAGGAGTTTGTTCTACCTAACATTACACCGCTGTTTGGAAGGAAGCGCTCCTCTTTCTGCAAAGAGAGAGCAAAGAGGAAATAAATCCAGGGAATGCAAGGCCTCCGTCTGTGCTGTTATAGAGCATCAGCCATCATTTTTATGACGGCCATAAATGATGTCATCGGTACCCACAGTGGTGTGGCTTGTCATGTTTCCTCATCTTTGGGTCTTCAGCTGTTTTCCAAACCACTTCTCATTGGACTTTAACAATGCCCTCAGTTTACAGTTATTTAAACTGTTATTTGGCCAGTGTTTGTGGTATTTACAGGGATGGGAAGATTCAACCATTTACATCAGAAACAAATTTCAATACTGAGGATGTAATGGCTGAAAATCATCTGTGGATTGATATAAATGTGGCATATACTCCAGGGCTGTACAGTTAAAATTCAGTTGGCACGGCTGTTATCCACGTAGACCAGCATTCATGTTTAATGGAAATTAGCTGTTAGTGTAAAATTACATTTTTAATATCTGGAAAATGTCTGTTGTGCTTATGGCCTTGTATAACCTTGGCTTTCAGCACTACAGGGAGGAACCTTGGAGTTATTTTTGACCAGAATCCGTCCTTTGACTTGCATATAAAACGGATTCTTCTTTCAGCATCAGAATAAGGAACATCCTGTCTCAGAGTGGTGCAGAAAAACTGGTCCATGGATTTGGTTACTTCCAGATTGGATGACTGTAGCTCATGCACCAGCAGGGGGTGTGATGAGAATTAGCAGGAAGGATCATATTTCTCCAGTTTTACCCTCTTTATTGGCTTCCAGTTAAATCAAGAGTAGAATTTGAAATTCTCCTCATAGTAACCAAGCTTTACCAAATCTAAGGGGTCTCAGAGTTCCATATTTTCCCAGCAGAGCTTCACTCTCAGACTGCAGGTTTACTGGTGGTTCCTAGAGGATCTAAACCTTCAGTTATCACACCCTCTCTGTGGAAGAAACTCCCAGTTTGGCTTCAGGAAGCACAATATTCGCTACTTTTAAGATCAGGCTTCAACCTTTCCTTTTTGACGAAGCCTGTAGTTGTAGCATCCATGGTGCTTATTGGCTCCTTCCTGTCCTGTCAGTAGATGGCAGCCCTTACTGAGTCTGGTTCTGCTGCACGTTTCTCTCTCCACTGATAGAATTAAAGAGAAGATTAGATGCTATCTGTTGTTTTCTTTTAGTTAAATCTGATCTCCTGGGATTTTCACACATAACCATCTCTAGAGTTTACAGTGAATGATCTGAAGAGGAGAAAACATCAGAGGAGAAAGGGTCATAGGAGAATGGGCAGACTGGTTGGAGATGATAGAAAGGCAACAGGAAGTCACCCAAAAACTGATTCAAGCCCCTCTTAAAGGTGACACATTGAGAATTTATTTTACTTTATATAGATTTAACAAAAAACTATATTTATTTTTCATGAACCTAAAGTAATTTCATACCAAACTCTGAACTCAACTCCTGAATGAGTTTGATTAACTTATTGACAGATTTCCCATCATGCATTGCAGTAATCTGCACCAGGAGCTAAATGTCCATATAACCCCATGACTCTCTACCTGTCTATGAGCCATCTCATTACCTAGCATTGGTAAATCAATGCCTTGCTGTAACTAAAAGCTGGTAAGCAAATCTACATATCAGTTAGCCTTAAAATGCCACTAGTGTGGTGTCCAATAAACCATTGTCATTCAGACATTTTGTTTACACCATGGCTTGATTTGATTGCATCATCTCAATCTCTATCCCCAATGAATTTGTTTTAATTTGGTTGGTTGAACATAAAAATATATCTACCAAGGCAGTGCAGTTTACTTAACTCTACTGACCTACATTGTTTTGTGTTGAAATAACATAGATCATTTACTTTATTAAATGTGATTATTTCCATTTAAACCAATGGAATAAAAATGTATTAGACTAACTTAATTATAATATGTTGCTTTAATGGATATAATTTGAGTTCACCCTACATATCTTTATTGGATGGGAAAACTGCCCTCAATTTAATTGAAATGACCCAATGAATCATTTCTTTGAGTATGCAGAGTAGTAGCATCTTTGAACACACAAAATGCGATCTGTCCTTTAAGCAGATGGGCCACAGCAGCAGAAGACTACACCGGGTCTCCACTCCTGTCAGCGAAGAACAGGAAACTGATGCTACAATTTACACAAACTCACCAAAACTGGACAATAGTAGATGGAGAAACATTGCTGGTCTGATGAGTCTAAATTTCAGCTCCACATTCTGATGCTAGGCTCAGAATTTGGTGGAAACATCAT
>JALJCO010004016.1:0-49662 GCA_023101725.1 Atherinomorus stipes | reverse complement strand
GATTATTTTTGTGCATTGGAAGGATAAAGGAGTAAAACAATTGACCTATGGCTAAACCACGCCCCCAAACGCGATGAGCCAATCCCATACACTCGGACATTCTCTGCTTGAACGTCCATTGAAATGCATTGAAGTTAGTCCGTTTTTGTTCGTTTTTATGTGTTCTTTTTAGTTTAAAATGGTCAAACGTGTGCATGGGGTACATGCAACTCCGATACTAGGTATCCTGAGAGGCTGGGTGACGGGGCGTATCTTTTTGCCTTTTACCAAGTCACATCAAGCTAAAGTTATGCGGCAGACCACAACATCAACTGAACGTGGATAAAATGAACAAGGATGCCTACATCTGTTCTAAGGTAAGGCAACATCATATTCGAGGCAACATGTTGTCACTTTGCTTGAAAGAAATATGAAGTTACCTTCCCTAACGTTAGTTTAAGTTGGCTAACGCTAGCTAAACATGCTAGTTTTGGTACGTGGTAACGGTACATAAGACGCTGTCGTGTAGTACAGGTGTGGTGTAGTAACGTCGATAACGACACGCCTCTGGCTTCCAAGCTGCAACCAGACTGCTCCGCTTCCGTGGCTGTTTGATCAGTTTTTGTCAGATGATCACTTTTTGGCACAACAACAGCAGCCGTGCAGTAGTTTGTGCAAGAAACTGAGGGAGCGACACGAGTCACATTCAGAGATTCACAGGCTGATTTCTACTCCCAGTTTAAGACTTGTGAACAATTTCTTTTTGTTTGTTTGTTTGTATTGTTTTTATGTTTTTTAATTTATCTCGTCATAGTCTCTCTGTCTGATCACGCGTCTGTTGTCCGTGTTGACAGCTGTCATCTCCCGAAATGTCACATAGCGCCTGTCACCGAATGTTGTTTGTCCAAGTGAGTGGAGGGGGCGTGGCTTAGCCATAGGTCAATTACAACATATCATTGAAAACAGAAATTTCCTGTCATTTAATACACTCACCTTACAATACGGGATCAGTAGTACTAAATTCTTAGAATACCATCAACTTAAATCTATATTAAGCAAAAATATATACCTGTAACCAACTGATCTTGCAGACTCCGGTCAGGGTAGCAGAATTCCTGAATCTCTCTATCCCCAAACTACTGTCGAAAATATATAGATTATTATTAAAACTGGATGATTCAATTTCCCTTCCAACTTCGAAGTGGGAGGCTGACTTGTCCAGAACCCTTAACCAAAACACATGGACACAGATATGTTTAAACACGTTCCTAATGACTAAAAACTCAAATATGCAGTTGATGCAATTCAAGGTTTTACACAGAGTACATTACACAGGACAGAGGATGTTCAAGATGGGTCTGTCACCTTCAAATATTTGTTTACACTGCAATGAGAATACAACAGACAATTATCTTCACGCCTTGTGGTCTTGTCCACCTGTCCAGAGGTTTTGGCTTCAGGTGTGTGATGACATGTCAACGTGGCTCAGGTGTAACTTTCCTGCAAGCCCCACACTGTGTTTACTGGGGGACTTGGATGAGATCAACACGGTAACCAACTATGCACAGATGATACTTACTGTGCTATGTATTGCAAAGAAAACTATCTTGGTAAACTGGAAATCCAAAAATAATCTGAGCATTAGCCAGTTTAGGAATTTCTTAGTAGACCATATCAGTATTGAGACGATGTCTGCCTCTCTAAGGACCAGTTAGATGAATTTCACTCCCTCTGGTCCCCTGTGATTAGCTCCATCACTTAACGTTGGTGTAGGAGAGCGGCCTCGGCGATGTGGGGGTTGGGTGCTGGCGAGTGCTTGATGGCTATGGATCCCTGGCGGTTGACTTGGGGGGGGTCTGGGCTGCCCTGCCGCTGTGGCGGGGCTGTATCCAGCCCGATGGGGGGCATGGGGGTCGCGGCTGGGGCTGCTCTGCGGCGGTGGGCGGGTCGCTGGGGGTGCCCTGGCCGGTTGCTGGCGGCCGGCGCCGGGTGGCCGGGGCCGTCCCGGGGCAGGGGGTCCCGGGCCCCGGTGCTCGGGGGTGGCCCCTGCCTCCGGGGCCGGGGGACCCGGCTTGGCGCTGGGGGGGGGGGGGCGGGCCGGCGGGACGTGCCTTCTCTGGTTTTGGCCGGTCCTCACGACCTGGTGTCTAGTCACTGCGCCGAGGGCCGGGGCGCCTCTGCTATGTGCGTGCGGGTGTGTGTGCCGGTGGGGGTGTGTGTGTGGGGGTGGGGGGTTGCGGGGTGGCCGGGTCTTTTCCACGCCGGGTGCCTGTCCTGCCCGGCCGCTGTGCCGGTTGGGGCTGGCCTGCGCGGGTCGTCTCGTGCGGGTTGGTCTCGCGTGGTCCGGGGGCTGGGTGCGATAGACTTGTGGCGTGGGGGGGGGGGGGGGCGGGGCTGCTGGCCCTGGGTCCCCGTCCTTGGTGTGTGTGGGTGTGGGTGTGACTGGAGGGGGGGGCGTGAATGCGGGGGGTGTGTGTGTATGGTTGCCTGTGGGGGTGTGTGGAGATGGGGGTGGGGGGGGGGTGCATGGGGGATGGGTGTTTGGGTGTGGGGGTGCATTGGTGGGGTTTGTGTGTGTCGGGTTGGGGGGGTTTGGGTGGGGAGCGGGGGTGGATCTGTGGGGGGATCGGATGCGGGGCGGCTGGGTGTGTGGGGGGGGGTGGGTGGGTGGGTGGGCGGGGGTTCTGGCGGGGTTGGGGGATTGTGCGTGTCGCGGCCTGGGTGGGGGTGCGGGCTTGGGTTTGGAGGGGGGGGCATGGGTGCCAGGGGGGCGGATGTGCGGGGACTAGCTGGCTATGCAGGAGGGGCGGGAGGAGGATGGGATGGGGGAGTGTTGACGGGGGTAAAGTTGTGGGTGGTTTGAAGTAGGGTGTAGGGGTGATACGATAGAGTGGGGGAGGAAAGGGGAGGGGGAAAAAAGCAGCTCTGCGTGCCTCTTGGGGGGTTTGCGGGGCCTGGGGATGTTGGGCCGGTGACTCTGGCCCCTCCGCCGACCCTTTCCGCTCCCGTCCCTTTTCCCCCCTCCCTGGCCTGGGGTGGTCGGGCGCCCCCAGGGGCCGAGACTGGCCCCTCTGTGGTGCATGCCGGTCGCCTGGCCGTGAGGGCGGCCATGCCTGCCCCCTTCTGCCCTGGGGGGATTCCGGGAGGCAGGGGTACCTAATGCCGGTAACGGCTCATCTTCCAGCGGGGAAATCATATCCCCCTGGTCTCCTTTCCCAAGACCTCCCCCCCCCCCGTTCCACCTTACACACACACACGTAGGGTTTGGGAAAAAAAAAAACAACTATCCTTTACAGTTTTTGAATTTACCACGACCGTCTCCTTCCTGTATCAAAACTGTCGGCGACGCGTATGAAGCATCAATTGACGTCACATCCGTAGGACTGTGTGGGAAATTCGGCCACCGAATCGCAGCGCATTATGCAACACAGCCTGTTCAAGACAATAGAGAGACGTGGGTGGGCTCGTTCTTTTTGGTTTTTAGCGCTTCATCACCATTAGCATAAAAGAACTGGACTTGCATGTTTATTCTTTCACAAGTCCTGCCTCTAGTCCCTTTAACGAAATGAAACAGTCCAAACTGGAAAGTAAGGCAGTGGAAGAGGATAGAGAGATTTTTTTGAAAGAGGACGGGTGGGGAATGTATTAACAGCATGGCAAGTTATGGAGGGTTGTTTTTAATCCCTTTGCCTGGTTTCATTAGAGCGAGCCGTCATTCGTCATTGATCACTGGTTGTCATGGAGGATATGTGGTAGCCTTGAACCCATTGGCTCTACTCCTCTCCTTACATGCTGGGATCTTAATGGAATGATTCAGCTGGCGAGACGGGGGGATAGAAAGAGATAGTTGAGGTCGTAGGACAGTTTAACCCCTCAGGCTGACAGTCAGACACTCAGAGTGGGACACTGAATCCCAGCATGGCCTTAATGGCATCTAGTGTTGTCAGGCACATGCTGAATTGAGTTTATGTCCTTCACAGGTCAGGAAATGTAACTTCAATCCATCCAAAAATTAATTACTCTGATTTCTTAAGGGCCACCTTTAAAAAATATATTTTGGTTTATATTGTGATACTTCACTTCAAATCTATTCTAATTAAGTTCACATCTCAGATTAGGATGAAACATGTTGGCAAGAGTCAAATTATTAGTGTCTTTTCTTACTTTGTTGTGTATTTGTAGTGCAAGTAGCAAAGACTTAGTTTTGGACTTTGAATATACAGCGGGGGAAAAAATATTGAACACAACATTTTTCTCAGAAAATATATTTCTAGTAGAGCTATTGACATGAAATTTTCACCAGATGTCGGCAACAACCCAAGTAATGCACACATACAAAGAAATCCTAACATTTAGGTCCATAAGTGAAGTTATGTGTAATAAAGTGAAATGACACAGGAAATAAGTATTGAACACATGAAGAAATGGAGGCGCAAAAATATCTGGAAAGCCAAGAAAGCAGCTGGAGTCTGTCAGTATTTAGAAAGTAATCCTGTCTTCTATCAGTGCAAAGTAATAACAGTTGGTTTATTCCTGATTGATGCCTTTAAAAGGTTTCTCATCACCAAGGTGTCAGACAAGAAGCATTGCATGATGGGTAAAAGCAACAAGCTGTCTAAAGACCTGCAACCTTATTATTGCAAACACACTGAAGGCATTGGTTCCAGGTGCATTTCTAAACTTCTGAAAGTTCCAGTGAGCACCATTGGGACCATCATCCGGAAGTAGAAAGAACACGGCATGGTCATAAAGCGGCCACGGCTGGATGCTCCTCACAAGATTTCAGACAGAGGAGTCAGAACAATAATCAGAAAGGTTCTCCAACAGCCCAGGACCACTCGTGGAGAGCTTCAGAAAGACCTGGAACCAGCAGCTACAGTTGTTTCAGAGAAAACAAGAAGTGATGCACTCAACCGCCATGGCCTTCATGCACGCACACCACGCAAGACTCCATTTCTGAAGAAGAAGCAGGCTGATGCTGGTTTGAAGTTTGCAACACATCTGGACAAACCCATGACATTCTGGAAAACATAGTCTGGTCAGATGAGACCAGAACTGAACTCTTCAGATGTCATAAGACACAACATGTTTGGAGGAGAAATGGCACCAAAAACACCATAGCAACAGTGAAGTTTGGAGGTGGGAACATCATGGTGGGGGCTGTTTTTCAGCATGTGGTACTGGCAGACTTCATATCATTGAAGGAAGAATTAATGGAGGAAAGTAGAGAGACATTCTGGACCAGAATCTGCTGCATCTGCAGCTGCTGAAGATGAAAAGAGGCTGGATCTTTCAGCAAGACGACCATCCCACCACACAGCCAAGAAACACTCACCTGCTTTAAGAAGAAGGAAATAAAGCTGCTTGAACGGCCCAGTTAACTGAATCCAATTGAAAATCTTTGGAAAAAACTGAAGATCTGAGTTCACAGAAGAGACCCAGAAGCTTGAAGATGTGAAAGCAGTTTGAGTGGAAGAATGGACCAAAATAACACCCGAACAGCGTATTCCACTGGTTTCTCCATACTGGAGGCGTCTGGAGGCTGGAATCACCGACAAAGGTTTTTGCACTAAGTATTGAATAAATTTCAGTAAGTGTGTTCAATACTTATTCCCTGTGTTATTTCACTATATTACACATATAACATATTCTCTGGTCATACTGTAAATGTTAGGATTTGTGCATTACTTGGGTTGTTGCAGACATCTGGTGAAAATTTCATGTCAATAGCTCTGCTAGAAATATATTTTCTGAGAAAAATGTTAACATGTTCAATTCTTTTTTTTTACCCGCTGTATGCAATGAAAAATTAGGCGGGATGTGTCCACCAAAATACAATCTTGGTCACCCAACACAAATAACTGAAGTCCTTCAGATGGCTACTAAAGAGCAATCAGACCTTATTTGTGCAGCACTTTTCATTGCAGATAAATGTAGCTTAATTTGATTTAAGAATGTAAAATGGAGCAAGAAGGGCGACTCAACGTAATAACTTCTGAAGGAGTCAAAGTGATACAGAAATTTTACCAGTGAATAAATCCATGTATAAACTCCTAGAAAAATGGTCCAGGTTGAAAAAAAAGAGAAAGTTTTCCTTTAACAACCTCATCATGAACAACAGCAAAACCAAGGAGGTGGGAGGAAGACCGGGGAGGACCTGGAGAGGGGGATCGGTAAAGTGCAGAGCCCTACAGTAATTTCCCCTTGGGGATCATGACAGTATACACACACACACAGACACAGACACACACACACACACATATATATATATATATATATATATATATATATATATAAAAGACAGGGCATGCTCTTCTCATACATGGGAAGGTGGTGGAATGTGTGGTGATGGGAAGTTCAGCTTCTTTCAAGGATTCAGCTCCTTAGACTATGTTCCCCTCGAAGGGTCAGTTCTTTCAGCTCCCAAATGGTTCATCATGTAGTATAACAAATTTAGCAGTTATGAGTGGTTTGTATGTTTGTAAGCAATTCTTTATTGAAGTCTTGTCACAAAAGCCTTATTTTTGTGCTTTTTTGTCATTGAAACATAGTAATGTTTAATATTTCAATCATAACTCTAAAAGAACAGCTAAAAACAGATCCACACCAAGCAAATCAAGTAAATAAAGGCCAAAGTCGGAATATTAGGACACTTTAAATTCACTTACTTTGCCACATTTTCATGACACATTTGTTATATAAATCTGGCTTCCCATCTCTCTCTGGGCCCTTTTCCACTGAGCTGGTTCCAGTACTGGTTTGGAGCCAGAGCCAGACTAATTACTGGCTACTGGCTCTAAAACTGGTTCAAGAAAGGGATCAACTCTTTGGGGAGGCCATCGCCATTCCGACATTCCTCCACTCCGACATGTGTCCCCAATTGTCGAAATGGCAACACTTAAATTTCTGTCAAATGTCTCATCAGTCCGACAATTTTTCATTCTATGGTCAGAATGACGGTACTTAAAAGAAAATAAAAAACATCCACCATTCCGACAATTCCTTAAAAGCCTCCCCCTTCCCGTGCATTCAGATTTTTACGTGCTTTTACAGCAGATGGACTCCACAACCTCGCAAACCAACTTAATAATCTGTTATCAAAATCTCCTGAAATGGGAAATATAATATGCCTCCATGTATTAATTTAACTCGGGCTAGTCTGAAACATGTTAGATTCATGTATGAATCTCAGGGATCACTGACTGAAGCAGAAATACAGTCAGTCACTGTCACAGCAGCAGCTGGAGCGGCGTCTCCACAGAGTCGTGCGTCTTTGTGCACACTGGCATCATATGTAACATTAATAACTGCAGTTACAGATATCAATGACAGCGCTGCAGGTGACATCTGAAGTCACTGACTAATTCCAGCCAAAACATGTGAATGATGTCCAGTCTCCTCCATGTTGTACAGCAGGGGAAGGTTCGTAGGCTATCCTTGTGTGCATTTACAATATGCATGTCACACAAACCCGGCGTTATGAATATTATAATCTTTTACCTCCAGTGAAGTAATTCGGAATGAACCCAGATAAATCCAGATAAACACTGAGCTCCATCAGAACTGTTTAAAAATATGATTTAAGAAGCTAAACTTTTAATGAACACACAAAGAAATCACCAGCGCGCTAGCTCTCAACATAATTTAAAAAGCAACAGGAGAAGATTGAAGCCCACAGTTGACTACTGTTAGCCTGATTAGGCGTATTTCTAAATCTTGTAGCTTTTTTTTTTTTTTTATAGTTTGTTTCAGTAATTTAACTATTTGCAGTCATTGTATCCGTCTGGTATCCTCTTGTCTGTTTGTGTGCAAGCACACTGCAGTTTCATATTAGGTGGGTTTGGGGGGAAACTGTATTTCATTCTTTTGCATTTTACCAAATTGTGTTGTGGCAGCAAATATTTATACATTTGCAGAAGCAAAACGCCTAATCAGGGACTCTTCATCACTGTTGCAGTTCAGCATTGTTGCAGTACTAACACACATTTCCTTTCCTGGAAAGCCTTGTTGGAATGGTGGGACGTTTGTGTGTCGGAATAGCGGGATTTCAGAATGCTGGTATGTCTCAATGGTGGTACAGTTGTGTGAAAAAGGGCTTGCCCCCTTCTTGATTTCTTACTTTTTTGCATGTTTGTCACACTTAAATGTTTCAGATCATCAAACAAATTTTAATGCGAGTCAAAGATAACACAAATAAACAGAAAATGCAGTTTTTGAATGAAGATTTTTATTGGGGGGGGGGGATCCAAACCTCCATGGTCCTGTGTGAAAAAGTGATGGCCCCCACTTTTAGAACATAAATTAATTTTGATCTATCATATCTTTGGAAAGCCAAGTTTAATTTTTCTAGCCACAGCAAGGCCTGATTACTGCCACACCTGTTCTCAATCAAGAAATCACTAAAATAGGACCTGCCTGATGAAGTAAAGTAGACCAAAAAGATCCTCAAAAGCTAGACATCATGTTGTGAGCCAAAAAATATTCAGAAAAAAAAATGAGAAACAAAGTAATTGAGATCAGTCAGTCTGGAAAAGGTTCCAAAGCCATTTCTAAAGCTTTGGGACTCCAGAGAACCACAGTGAGAACCATTATCCACAAATGGCGAAAACATGGGACAGTTGTGAACCTTCCCAGGAGGGGCCGACCGACCAAAATGACCCCAAGAGCACAGCGACGACTCATCCAAGAGGTCACATAAGACCCCAGAACAACATCCAAGAACTACAGGCCTCTCATTCCCCAATTGGCTTTATGCACATCTTTAGCTTTCTGAACTTAATACTGCACTTTATTTCATGATTGGATTGGATTCATCCAATCATGTAAGACAGGAAATAAAGTGCAGTATTAAGTTCAGGACGTACTGGAACTGTGCATAAAGCCCGTTAAGTCAGGTCGGTGACTCCACCATCAGAAAGAGACTGGGGGGCAAAAATGGCTGCATGGCAGAGTTCCAAGACCAAAACCACTGCTGAGCAAAAAGAACATAAAGGCTCGTCTCAGTTTAACCAGAAAGCATCTTGATGATCCACAAGACTTTTGGGAAAATACTCTGTGGACTAACGAGATAAAGTTGAACTTTTGGAAGGTGTAGGTCCCATTACATCTGGCGTAAAAGTAACACGGCATTTCAGAAAAGGAACTATCATAGCAACAGTAAAATATGGTGGTGGTAGTGTGATGGTCTGGGGCTGTTTTGCTGCTTCAGGACCTGGAAGACTTGCTGTGGTAAATGGAACCATGAATTCTGCTTCTACCAAAAAATCCTGAAGGAGAATGTCCGGCCATCTGTTGGTGACCTCAAGCTGAAGCACACTTGGGTTCTGCAGCAGAACAATGATCCAGAACACACCAGCAAGTCCACCTCTGAATGGCTTAAGAACAACAACATGAAGACTTTGGAGTGGCCTAGTCAAAGTACCCACCTGAATCCCTTTGAGATGCTGTGGCATGACGTGAAAAAGGCGGTTCATGCTGGAAAAGCCTCCAATGTGGCTGAATTACAACAACTCTGAAAAGATGAGTGGAACAAAATTCCTCCACAGCGCTGTAGAAGACTCACTGCCAGTTATCACAAATGCTTGATTGCAGTTGTTGTTGCTAAGGGTGGAACAACCAGTTATTAGGTTTAGGGGGCAATCACTTTTTCACACAGGCCCATGGTTTGGATCCCCCCCCAATAAAATCTTCATTCAAAAACTGCATTTTCTGTCTACTTGTGTTATCTTTGTCTAATATTTAAATTTGTTTGATGATCTGAAACATTTAAGTGTGACAAACATGCAAAAAAAAGAAACCCGAAAGAGCAAACACTTTTTCACACAGCTGTATGTCCAAATGACAGTATGTCGAAATGGCAGGATGTCAGAATGCCAGCATGTAACCAACTGAGGCCAGAGTGAAGTACTGGTTCACGTAGCTTGTGTCAGCGGTTGGGGTTGGGGTCCTCAGACCAACACTGGAGCGTTGAAACATGGAGAAGGGAGACGCTTTGGACTTGGAGATTGTCACATGAAGAAGATATCATCCGTAATCCCTGGTTTCTTCTATTTTATCCGTGGTCCTGAATCACAAAACCAGCAACGAAAATATCTCCCACTGCTGCACTTCATACTGAGCGTGGCGCCTTATAGCCTCAGTAAAACCCTTTTCGTCCACAAAAATTAAACAAAATCAGCATTCTTCCACGACGACTCACCTGCACCTGTGAGATGTAATCTATGGCATTTTTACCAAATGGTGGAACCCGATTTGCTGCAGGATTCTGAGCAGCTGCAGAAGAAGGGTGACTACAGCTGATAACAATATAACATCGACCAGCTAAGTTAATAAAAAGCTGGAAAATGTATTCAGGGATCAGAATAGGGGACCCTGGTGACAGGGACCGGAGCTTTCTACAGACGTGACAGATTCACATTCTGCTCATTTTCCATGAGTTTCAGTTTCTGATCTGTTGTTTATGTTCTACTGGGAATCAAAGATGTGTTATTTAGAAGTGCAAATTATGATATTCTGTTTTAGATTTTACCCATCGCCCCGTGGTTTTTTTTTTTGGGTTGCGGGTTGTACCATTGTTTTTACTTGCTTTACAGTATAGTGAAGGCATCAAACCCTTATTAGTTTGGCCGAACGGCAACTATTTTTTTTCCAAACAAAACGAAAAAGAAGCATTAATTTAATCTTCTAATGCTGACGTCTAACAAAATTTTCTCTTTTTTTTTGTTTTCTTTTTCTATTTAGCTGGAAGCCTTATATGACAGTAAGTCATTTTACTCTCCTGGGTGTCTCATCACATCATGAATTGTTGTGATTTGGACTAAATGACCCAGAAGAGAGTGTTTATAATCTTGCCGGTGCTGTCAGGCTGCATGAACCCTGTAGTGAGAGGCTCCTGTTTACGATATCTGCCTGACAGGCTGCTGCAGTGGCTGACAGGAGATAATGGTGTTGGAACAACCACATCAACAATCTGGGGGGAAAAAAAGGGAATGAAGGTGGTCCTGGAAGAAAAATTCAGAATCCAAACACCAAAAATTCCTGTTCACCATCGGAAAAGAAGCATGCTCTGCACGAAGATGGACCACATTCTCCCGAAACCTTCCAATTACTGTCACAAAGTCTGATTCAAAGAATGCAGACAGGTGTAGTGACAGCCCTCCTGAAAGCACAGTGATCATTGGTGGAAGTATTCAGTTCCATATCGAGCAGTGCACACATCCCTTTTTCCAGAGAACGGTTGACTTCAGCCGTTGAACAGGGATTTAACAGATCCAGCTACTGAGGCCTTCATACGATTTATTTTTCATTTACTACTGTATATATCTATACATTCACATACATATTAATACATATATATACATGCATGCACACACATTTTGGGGTGTGCAAAATAGCTGATATTTGTTGAGGGGTGGGGAAAGTATTTGTATTCGAGTTAAATTCAAGATAGGCGTTTCATTTGTTTGTTTTTGCGTTACACTTGTAAATTACCTTAATTAATCATCATCACAGACAAAAAGTCTGTGATGATGAATTGATTCTGGTGTTTATATTGTGAAGTCAAAATAATAAAAATAATGACATCGTACATTGTGGGATCTCAAAGGGCTAAACTTTCAAGGGCCAACTTGTCATTTGGGGGTGTTAGAATGAAGGCCAGTGACCCCACTCACCCCCACCCCCTGTGCTGAAATAGAGACATGGTAACATGGCATCTTATGTTTTGACCAGTAGCCCATAATAATCTAATATTAATTAATACATTTAATTCAAAATAGGCTTAGACTGCATGAATGACCTTAAAGAACAAGTGTTTTTCTGTAAACGGCATTGGGGGAGCATGCTGATGCACTTCTGGTCGCCATGTTGCTACAGTGAAAACACAGGCGAGACGCAGGCGAAATAGTTTGTAAACGTCTTTCTATGCCTCTTGTCCTATGGCTTCGCAGAGACGCTTAGCGATGAAGCCAGGCATAGATACACCACAAAGATGGCAGTGGTTGGGTTGTCCAACATCCAAACATGCATGTTCTGTACCTGAATGGAGCTGGTGAAGGCTTTCACCAAGGGTCAGATTGGTTTGTACGATATGGGACTTGAACTCATAATCTCGCGAGTACTAGACAAACTACTTTATCACCTGAACCACTGATTCGGACAATAACATGCACTTCTTTGCAACCAGTTTTTTCGAATACCTGGTTAGTTGTTCTTGTTTTAAGTTCCTTTCTGTCCAAATGAGAACGCAGCAACACTGAAAATCAGCATTACCAGACTAGTTTTAAGTGTTAAGTGTTAGTTTTATGCGCTTCATCACCCACCTAAAGGGTGATGAAGTGTCATGTCATCATGTCATTTTCTGTACCGCTTATCCAGTTCAGGGTCGCGGAGGCTGCTGGAGCCCATCCCAGCTATTATCAGGCGAGAGGCGGGGTACACCCTGGACAGGTCGCCAGTCTGTCGCAGGGCCAACACAGAGAGACAGACAACCATTCACGCTCACATTCATACCTAGGGACAATTTAGAGTGATCAATTAACCTAACATTGATGAAGTGCTAAATACCAAATACAACGTTTCCACCCACGTTTCTCTCTGTTGCCTTGAACAGGCTGTGTGCGGCTTGGCTCGTGGCTGCAGTTACCTGAAGTGCAAGTTGCGGCAGTCGCGAGTTTTGTCTCTTAATCTTGCCTCATGTCCCTTTAAGCTGGTATTGTTATGTTTCCTACCTAATTATGTCTTACTGTACTGGCCCACAGCCTTTTTTCACTGGTCCCTTTTGAAAGTTTGTTGATTGTATGTTTTATGACATTAACCATGTTTTTTTTTTTCTTGTTTTAGATTGGGTGAGTCGTGTTCACATGTCAGTCCTTTGCTCTTTAAGATCGAGGCGGCTGTAGTAACGGGCACACAAAGCAGGCCTGCTTTGTGAAAGACATCAAACCAGCGCCAGTTGCAGACATCTAGTTTTACCGAGATGAAGCAAGGTCCAGAGCTGATATCTGTCCATGCATAAGGAAACTGCAGACTTGAAGCCTGTGGATGAGGATACCACGCAGCAGTTCGTGCAGCCAATCTGTACAGAAGTGGATACATTACCCATCATGCCACACACCTACTCTGAGACTTGTTGGAATTTTAAGGTACCAGATGTAGCCCCTCATTCCACTTTCCTTCAGCCTTTGCATGACTTCTATGATGAGCCAAATGCAAATCTGCCATCCCATTAATTGTCTGCAATGTGTGACAATCTACAACAAAACTTGCATGTCACTCTGGTGCAGATAGATCATCTGCAAAAAATTACTACTCAGCAGAATCAGACCTTGGTCTGGAACAGGCATTGGGCTGGAAGGATTACATCATCAATGGCTTATGATGTTTTCCACACTAATACTGAACATCCATCCCTTTTCCTTATATGGCAGATCACATCAGTGAAAGACCCCGAGTTCCTGCTGTATGATGACTGCAAGTTTGAAAAGGTGACATTTGATGATGTACAAACCACACTAACCCATATACACCAGAATGTGGAAATTACAAATATTGGAATGCGGATATCACAGGACAAGCTTTGGCTGGCCGCTAGTGCAGATGGCATACTCACGTGCACCTGTCATGGCGAGGTTGTTTTGGAAATAAGATGCCCTTACATCGGATCTTTTCTGTCGATGGCTGGGTTTCCATGACATTTTTTCGAAAAATAAAAGCGATATTTCCTAAATTTCTAAAAAGTACAATAGCGATATGCAGGTGTTTCCATTCAGTGATGTTAAGTGCATAAGCTGTGATAATCACGTAAAGTCTCATCTCGCGAGACTGCACCGTGAGGAGGATGGAGATACAAAACATGTTGCATCTTGGAGCAGCTCTTACAGCTGCTGCCTCTGCTGTTGCTGCTGTCCCTAATGTAAGACGAAAGCGGCGGATCACAATTCAGAGGTAACGACTTTGACGTATGGGAGCGGACACGAATCAAGGAGGGTTTCTGGGAGACGATTTTCACCGGTGAATTCTGAGGCGAGTTATGGATCACAAATTTCAGGATGACCCGGGTCACATTCAATGAGCTGTGTGAGGCTATTAAACCTCTAGTGTCACCAGATGTTTCATGCCCTCGGGAGGCTCTCCCTACTCAGAAGCGAGTAGCTATTTCCATATACAAACGAGCAACTTGCTCTGAATACAGGGTCGTGGGTAAAGCCTTTGGTGTCAGCAAAACCACTGTGCACAGATGTGTGTATGGGGTTTGCCAAGCCATGACGGGCGCAGAGCGCAATTACGAGGCTCACAAAATACCCGAGGTATACGAATCAATTCTCATACCTGTCTGTGCACCAGGTGATGGCTATCGTGACTACGTCAACAGGAAAGGATGGACATCAGTTGTCCTGCAGGTTGTGGTGGATGACAAGTTAATGATTAGGGACAACTGCGTGGGATCTCCTGGATGCGTTCATGATGCTGCTGTGTTTGCCACATCACAGCTGTTTAGGTAAAACACCTAATCTTACCTAAGTGGTGAATTTGTCGTCAAATGTTGCATTATAAGTCAAAACCACTCAACTACTAACATGTTAGTAAGGCATAGAGCATTTATCACTTGTATTGTTCATTTAAAAAATAAAAACATGCATCACAGTTTACAGATTTAATGCAGTTATTACAAAGCTTTCTGCTTGTAATATGAAATGTTACTACTTAAATTATATAGTGTGATTGAGATTTAGTATGTGTATGTAAATCATACATATATTTGTGCTGTTCTCAGATATCCAGATAAACGCCCCCAAGCAACAAAGGATGTAGAAGGGATCCAAGTGCCACTACTCCTTGTTGGTGACCCAGCATATCCACGACTCCCCTGGGTCACGAGGGGCTTCTCAGGTCCCAATCTAACAGCTACACCAGACACTTTAAGTCAAAACCTAAGTGCCATCCGGGTGAAAGTTGAGCACACCTTTGGCCACCTGAAGGCAAGATGGCGTGTTCTGGCAAAGCAGTCTGATATAGACCATAATTTCATGCCAGTGGTGGTGACCACATGTTGTGTTCTATATAAAATATGTGAGGCGAAACGAGTGCAGCTAGCACCTGCAGCATTACATCCTACATTGCTCAACAACCCCGGGAACATCTTCAGGACCAAGCAGACCCAAGAGTCCTTGCAATTAGAGAAGCACTTGCCCAGCATTTGATCACAGCTCATTAGTTTCCCCACACAAACCATCTGAAATCTTAGCACAGTTCAGTTCTATTGTTAATTTTCACTCCTTTCCAAAATTCCAACTTCTGTTTACCAGATGAGATTTTGGAAAGAGCTGCAATTTACCTTGAACAGTCAAAACATGTCAAGGTAAATTACAGCTCCTACTCAACTCTTGTCTGGAAAAAGGAATGTCGGTACCTGAATCTGAAATGACTTACAACAGAAGCAAAGTTAAGTTTAGTTTACCACACTAGCAAGAGTGTACATAATTCCAGCAACAGAAAGGCACAAAGCAGTGGTTTGTTTGAAGTTTATGGTGTGGTTTCACACAGCAGTTTAACCCCCCCCCCCAAAAAAGTTTCCTTGTTTAAGTGTGTTCTAACAAAAAGACCTAACATGGTATAATGTTTCAATTGCCATTACTTAAACAGAACACTTTAAGGTTCTCTTACTGTGAAACGATTTTTCTGTTGAATGCATACAGATCCTCACAGCACCCAATATATCGGCAATTACACATAACTTTCTAAACACAATACACAGTACTTTGTCAATACTTTTTAGATATAGCACTAATTTAATCTGCGTCACTTCAAACGACAGCACTTACCCTCCAAAAACCTGGTAGTTAAACAAACTGGTTCTTCTGTCTCAGCATCTAATAATATATAAAGGAATATGTAGATAACTATGGAACGCTACAGCATAAAAATTGAGCCAACAACAGATGGTAAAAACCAGGCAGCAACCTCCAGTGGCCAACTATGAGGCTACCCAGAGGAAGTCATTTTTTGTATTTCTCCCATCATCCGCTAGTGGCTGCAAAACAACAAATCCCCATAGACTCCCATGTTAAAAACACCAACTTCACAGCAGAAATAAACATGTTTACAGCCTGGTTCAAAAATCATTTCAGGTTTAATAGGTCAAGTTTACCTTTATGTCAGCTGTGAGGTGGGTGAATTTTATTGTATAACTCATCCGTTTAGATGTTATTTAATCTTGAAATTATATGTAATAAGGGCGTGTTCTTTTGATTGACATGCGGCAGGCCGACTTCAACCAGTGGCTCCTAGTTAGCTCCTTGTTTGCTCTCGGTAAGGTCTGAGTCTGTAGCAGAGTAGCACAACGGCGGTTTTTAGTAAGCTAATCGTGTCATGCGGGGCTTATTCCCAGTTAGTTTATATTGTATGTTTATTTTGTTTTTCCTTGCATGGTTTTCTTTGTGTTGTGTTTTGGGTTTATATAGTTTTACTTGCATGTTTTTGGTTGAAGTGTTAATGTTCTTTTCCCCCCATGACAATAAGGACATTGATTGCAGGTGTGGGGGCAATGATTGACTGGCATAGACAGCCAATGGCTGGTTGGGAGACAGAGGCAGTGAGCCAGTTTGTAGCCGGTGGGGCGGGACCTATTTTTTAATTACAGATCAAGCAGCTGGTGGGCGGTGGCGTGGCAGTGGTCAGAAACAATACGTCGCTGGACGCGGAAGGGAGGACAGCAGTACCACTCAGGTCTGGAGGTGGCGAGTGCACAGCTGGCAGAGGAGGTGAGCGACAGTGGACTGCGGTGTTCCACAAGTGCAACACAACGCGATTTTGCTAGTATCGCTTTCGAGCACACCTCGTCCTGGGCTAAGATTTAAGAAGGAACAGAGAATTTCCGCCATCTTCATTTCACGACTGCCCTGGTGATGGCGTGGAGTGAAGGAGCCAGGTCGAGCCACTGAGAGCCCCCGAGGAGGACAGAACCAGCTGCTGAGCTGACCAGGACTTTTATGGTTTTATGGTCCAGTTGGACATTTTATGGACTTCCTTTTTAGATATATGTTTTAGAGACTTTTAGTTTTTATGGTTTATTTTATACATTTTTTTTGTCCTTTTATTACGTTCCTAGGGTATTTGTTTCTGACTGATCCATTGCCAAGTTTAATTTAAAATTTGTGCTAATTAACTTGGCCAAATCATCATCCTTGCTTCCTCTTGTTGTCACTGTCGCTCCCCACTCGACCTGTGTCCTTAAGTATTGACCCAGCCCAGTCACGCACAAAAGCAATTGTGTCTTACCTTTAACCCGCCACTTAGGGGGCTAATCTTTGTTAGCTCCTGTTAGTTTTGAGTTAGCTCGATTAGCATTTAGCCCAGAGTATGTCAGCTGTCAATCATTTGCCCCGCGGCTCGGAGCGGCCCTACCTTTACCCATTTTAGTATTTTCCGGGAGTGACGACACACGTGACATAGCAAGATGGCGGCCGGTGGGATACACCCACCTGGCTTCACTTTTAGCTCTTTAGAAACCAACGGGTGACGTAGCGGAAGGTTAATTCCTCTCTATTAGCGGTCTGGGGGCAGGGTTTCAGGCTAGGGTTCTCAGACGAAACCCGCACCAGAGACGTGGCTCCAACAAATACCTGGAGAAACTTCAGACATCTTAATCCAGAGATTAATCCTGGGATCAGCTGAGATCAGAACTGCACAACCCAGGAGTACCTCCAAAGGCATTCCTTTAACAAGTCATTCCAAAATCTGCTGATTCATTCAGCCTAATCCTCATTCTGATAAAGAAAAATAAAAAAGACAGAAGACACTTTTAGTGGAACATTACACTCAAGTCAGTAATCTGAAAGCAATCAAATATACCGTAAATCCTCTAATAGTGACCGGGGCTTTTATTTGTTTCAGGGCACTAAGGACTAGGCTTTTATTAGAAGAGAGGCTTATATTTCTATTTTTCAAATGGATCACACTTAAAAAAATCAACATTTTGGGTCATTTTGAACCCAGTAAAATGTACTGTGCTCATTTATTGAAAATTGCTGCATGAAAAACTTAAACAGTGCAGTGCAATTTTCTCTGTTGTGTTTCTCTCGGATGTCATGAATCCAATCG
This sequence comes from Atherinomorus stipes, assembly GCA_023101725.1. Taxonomy (NCBI): domain Eukaryota; kingdom Metazoa; phylum Chordata; class Actinopteri; order Atheriniformes; family Atherinidae; genus Atherinomorus; species Atherinomorus stipes. Next base: position 31,584 of record JALJCO010004016.1, on the reverse strand, counting down.
ATAAGCGCTGTCTCCAAGTCCTGGCTGACTTTTTTTCCTCCCCCGTCCGCGTAGACTCAGCTCCGGGCAGTTTATTCTGTTGCTTTTTCCATTACCTGATTTGTCTTGAGTAAACATCGAAGTGTTTCGCAGCTTTCGCTCTGGGATGTTGGCGTGCACTCCAGGATGGTTTCTTTAATTTCACACTTAACTTTCTTCTCTGTTTATCGGTGAAGGTATTTGCCATGTTGCTGCTGTGTTTTGGTTTTGATTTTTCGTATGCTCTGCAGGAAGAGGAAGTATTGTGTTCGTGCTTTCGTGTCAGCTTCGTGCACACTAGCGCTCTGGGGCGGGCATAGCAAACAGCAGCCTCTCATTGGGAAAAAAAAGGAGGCTTATATTAGAGAGACAGTTTTTTAATAGAATAGAGGTCACTATTAAAGGATTTACAGTAAATGATAAATGAGGAGTGCAAATAAACCCACAAAGGGGAAAAAAAAGGACTGACTCTTCTACCATTGCCAGCACAAACTTTTACTCTGTTTTCTATTTTTCTCCAACATACTACAAACAGGGATTAACACAGAAAAGAAAACAGCATGTAGTACGCTGACATTGTTACGGTGGTTACTTTAAGATCCCTTTTACTTTAAGTAAACTCTTCAAACAACAATTTTCAAGCATCACTTGAAGAGTATTTGTGGCAGAAATGTCAGGAAGTCATGGCATCTGTCACAGTGCCGTTTGAGTAAAAGGACAAAGCATGTCCACCCAGGTGTCATGATTTCATCACTGACAGAACTGGGCCCATAAATAACCATGACAGCCATTTCCAGGAGTGGATGCAGTTTCCCCTGGAGACAAAAGCCAGATGTTAGTGGATGTGGTTTTCCCAGAGTAAGCGAGGCCCAATTAAATTTTATTTCTGTATTCTACACGAACATTTATGGCCATCAGAAGCATTGGGAAGGCAATATGAAATATAAAACTCACTAACATCCTTACTTGAAAGAAATGCTTATAAATTTGAACATCTAAGTGAGTAAATTAAATAAAAATAAGATTAAAAACAAATCTCTCCCAAAAATAATTAAATGAGACAAAAATAAAATTATGCACATTTCTTAAATTGAATATAAAATAAACAGTATTATAATATAAATAAAATAAAACAATGCTCAAGAACCTGCATTAAACCAATGAATTGGGGGTTATCACGCTTACCGGAACTTCCCGGTATTTGGGCATTTCCTCTTCCGGGCCATTTTATTAACTGCCGTTCCTGCCAAAGACTGTATATTACTGGACGTAGCTTCCGGTCTCTTCTGAACAGAGAAATGTGAAGCCAGTTGGGCGTGTCTTACCGTCGCCATCTTGCCGTGTCACGTACGTCGTCACTCCAGGAAAATACTAAAATGGGCACAGCGCGGCCGCGGGGCAAATGATTGACAGCTGACGTACTGTGGACTAAACACTAACTGAGCTAACACGAAACTAAGAGGAGCTAACAAAGATAAGCCCCCTAAGCGGCATGGTTAAGGTAAGACATGCTTAGACTTGCAATTCGCTGACTAAAAACCGCCGTTGTGCGACTCTGTAACAAACTGAGACCTTATTCAGAGCAAAGAAGGAGCTAACTAGGAGCCTCCGGTCGGCAGGCGGAGCTTCCGGTCTGCCGCATGTCAATCATAAGGACACGCCCTTAATTATGTGTAATTTGAAGAATAAATAACATCTAAACGAATGAGTTATAAAAAAATTCACCCCCTCTCACAGTTGACATGAAGGTAAACTTGACCTAATAAACCTAAAATGATTTTTTGAACCAGGCTGTAAACCTGTTTATTTCTGCTGTGAAGTTGGCGTTTTTAACATGGGAGTCTATGGGGATTTGCTCGCTCTTGGAGCCAGCCCCTAGCGGATGAAGGGAATATTACAGAAAATGTCAATTTCCGGGTTGCATCACTGCTGGCCACCGGAGGTTGCCGCGTGGTTCCTGCTCTGTTTTACTGTTTAAAATCGGATAAACTCCAAACATACGTTTTCATTCCAGACTGAAGTGATACTGAGAAAGAAGTGGATCAAAGCGATCGATTCGCCGCGGTGAAGGGCCGAACTTTATAGTAAAACAACACGTTTGTTTGTAGCCGGTGGGGCACAACAACGGCATGCTAGCATTAGCCAGCTAGCGTTTACCGTCGTGCTTAACTTTGTGCGTCTTAAAACGCACAAACATCTGAAAATCGGGTCTGTACCCCCCCGTTTCCAGTGGAACAACTGGGGACTGCCAAGAAAGGAGACGCTTTCAGATGCTTGTGTGTTTTCAGTCGCACAAAGTTAGGCACGTTATCGAGCTGGCTAATGCTAGCCTGCTAACACGATTGTACAGTCTTCCGGCTACAAACAAATGTGTGTTGTTTTATTATAAAGTTCGGTCCTTCACCGCGGGAATCAGTCGTTTTGATCCACTTCTTCCTTAGCATCACTTCAGTCTGTAATGAAAAACTTGCATTGGCGTTTATCCAATTTACAAAGTTTAACAGAGTAGTAGCTGGCGGACTACTGTTAGCAGGCTAGCATTAGCCAGCTTGATGACGTGCCTAACTTTGTGCGGCTGAAAACACACAAGCATCTGAAAGCGTCTCCTTTCTTGGCAGTCCCCAGTTGTTCCACTGGAAACGGGGGGGTACAGACCCGATTTTCAGATGTTTGTGTGTTTTAAGACGCACAAAGTTAAGCACGACGGTAAACGCTAGCTGGCTAATGCTAGCATGCCGGTGTTGTGTCCCACCGGCTACAAACAAACATGCTACGTTGTTTTATGATAAAGTTCAGCCCTTCTCTCTGGAGAATCGCTTTGATCCACTTCTTCCTTAGTATCATTTCAGTCTGGAATCTGTGAAAATTTCGGTAGGGTTGGCGTTTATTCACGTTATTTATGAAGTAAAGCAGGGACATTGAACTGGGACGGAAGTGGGCCGTCTAAGTGTTTCAAACCGGAAGTTTGGAACACGGAAGCATGATAATCCCCCATTGTTAAAACATAATCACTAATGCAAGCAGCATCTTCATGACATCTGATTGGCTACTGTGATCATGTGACAGGACATAGAAGGAATGGACGGCTGTCAAAAATTTATATCTGACTCTGACTGGCAGATATTGAGGAATCCACTCAGATTACTGATACGTCCATCTTTCCCTTTAAAACGGCGCCAGTCCATCACAGGGCCAAGCAGCCACTCATGCTCACATCCACTCCTGAGGAGAATTTAGGAGGAGTATCACCTCGCCTACACTGCAGGAAAGATTAACAGCTGTTTATGTCTGAGCTTTCACTGTTGCAGAGGCAACAGACCAGAAGAGCACTTACTTAACCTTCACAGAAATAATGCTTCAGGAGCAAAAAGTCCAGGGTCCCATTTATAAAACACTGCGTAGTAATGATTGGAAGTTCAGTTCTTTTCAGAGAGCCGGCTCTTTTGATTCTGCTCCCAAAGAAGAACCAGCTCTTTAAACTCCCGAACGGCTCTTAATTTATTTGAGATATTTGTGGCCCTACATTTTCCTTAATTTTACAATCAATTAAAGGTTTGTGTGTCAAAGCTTTTTTTGAATTCAGTATTTTCATGAGAAGCCTAAAAATTCTGTGGATTTATTCTATCTTCAAACTTTTTATTTATTTGTTTATATGATTGGGACAGTACATATTAATGAACATATGTAGCAACAGAGGTAAATATGTTGGACTACAGTTAGCAAGCTAATTAGCATCAGTCCAGGTGAAGAAAAGATACAAAAAAGTCTGGTGAAGTTGAGAATCGTGACTGACGGAGCATTAACTATGTCGTAACAGCATCTTCTGTTATATTCTGCTCGCTACATCTTCACTACGACACAGGATATGTTGCTTGCTTATTAATAACAATTTTAACACACAAATACTTGGAAAAGCCTTTCGTGCATGTAGTCCATTGACAGTGATAGAGCTACACTGCCCTCTGGTGGCCAGAACATGTACAACTCTAAGTTAATGCCAAAACTAATTTAATGGTTAAATTATTATTAATAAATGTTCGACTATATTCGAACTTCAACATGAAATAAAAAAAACAAACTCGCTCACTCAAAATCTTGTGAAAAAACAAACAAACAGTGGACGTGGCAAAGAAAAGGAAGTACTCTGTGATGAAAAGAGCTTTAGATAGTGCACACTCGAAATCCAGGGTTAATATTGGTTTGGCTTCCACCTGCTTTAGAGCTTTGAAGGAAATTCTTGAAGCTGAAGAGGCTGAACACTACGCAGCCGTTAGGGGCTCTCAGTTTGAATAGTGTTCACAAACAGAAGGGGTGGGGGGGGTTGATGTGAACTTTAAGCCAGCTCCTTTGTTTCCTGTCCTTTGTGACTGGACAAACTGATTAATCCAGGTGTGTCTGGCCCATAAACCGCTAATAGAGAGGGAAGAACCTTCTGCTACGTGACCCGTTGGTTTCTGAAGAGCTAAAAGTGAAGCCAGTTGGGCGTGCCACTTTCGCCATCTTGCCTTGTCACATGTGTCGTCACTCCTGGAAAATACTGAAATGGGCAAAGGCAAGGTTGCTCCAGGTCACGGGGCAAATGATTGACAGCTGACGTACTCTGGGCTAAGCTAACCGCTGCCACATGTCAATCAAAATGACACACCTTTAATTATGTGTCATTTCAAGATTAAATAACATCTAAACAAATAAGTTATAAAAAAATTCACCCCCTCACAGTTGACATGAAGGTAAACTTGACCTATGTATTAAACCTAAAAGATTTTTGAACCAGGCTGTAAACATAATTGTTTCAACTGTAAACATGTTTATTTCTGCTGTAAACATGTTTTTTTCTGCCGTAAACATGTTTATTTCTGCTGTAAACATGTTTATTTCTACCAATATGTTTATTTCTGCCGTAAACATGTTTATTTCTGCTGTAAACATGTTTTTTTCTGCCGTAAACATGTTTATTTCTGCTGTAAACATGTTTATTTCTGCTGTAAACATGTTTTTTTCTGCCGTAAACATGTTTATTTCTGCTGTAAACATGTTTATTTCTGCCGTAAACATGTTTATTTCTGCTGTAAACATGTTTATTTCTGCCGTTAACATGTTTATTTCTGCCGTAAACATGTTTTTTTCTGCCGTAAACATGTTTATTTCTGCCGTACACGGGTTTATTTCTGCCGTAAACATGTTTATTTCTGCTGTAAACATGTTTATTTCTGCCGTAACTGTAAACATGTTTATTTCTGCTGTGAAGTTGGCGTTTTGCTGTGGGGATTTGCTCTGTTTGCAGCCCCCAGTGGATCAAGGGAGAATTACAAAAAATGACTGTTTCCGTGTTGCCCCATTGTTGGCCACCACAGGTTGCTATTTGGCTGCAATCAGGACCTGAAGTTAACTTTTTCACCACCAGCCACTGTGGCAGGTGGAATATGAAAAGCTAAGACTAAATTAAAAAAAAAAAAAAAGACAATGACATGATTTTAGAGAAATAACCTGAGATTTCTCATCATGTGAGAATGAAGCAACATAATACCAAGGACACAATCTGGGACTCACATAAGCAGCCTCCACCGCTGTAATCTCCAAAATATGTATGCTTCGGCACTCAGCAGAGTTTTCAGCCCGTCATCGCTCTCAAAATGTAAAATGCAGCCATTCACTGAAATGACTTGACACGCTGCTACCACTAACACATGCAGGGTAAACTGATTCACCGTCATTTAGGGGTCCATTTTCTGCTCCTGTTCCACTCATTTATTTCAGAGGGCTCCATGCAACTCATTATATTCCCATTTACGGGGAACGAGCTCTACTCAAGTTCCCCAAACTGAAGGTATATGCAGGCTCCCTCATCCTGTCCTGCATCATCCGCATGCACTGTCCTCTCACACCCAGCGTTAAAACCTCAGTCTAGCCTGGCAGTTTGTTTACTGCCTGATGGATGCTAATTACCACCGAGTCACGGGTCTGGCTGTTGAAGGCCGGGGGTGCTGGTCTGGATGATTGCAGTTACCGGGCACTCGGAGGTACATTAATACCCAGAGGTCCTACAGGACCGTCCTTAATGAGCTGGCTTAGCCTATTACAGAACAGCTCTGCATGTCAGTGCTGTAACATCAGATTTGTGTGTGTGTGTGGGTGTGTATGTGTGTGGTTTGGTAATTCTCCGATGTTCAGTCTTGCCTGACAGCAGTGAATATAAACAGCGTCCTGATCCAAGCTGTCAAAAACTCATTTTGAGTGGTTCAACGCAGCAACTTAAAGTCAGAGCTGCAAAACTGTACGTGAGAAGTTAGTGAAGTACATCTCAGAGTCCAGGCTTAATGAAGAAATAATGAACTCTTCATAGGAAAAACTACAGGCGTCTGACTGGTGAAGATTTGGGTATGGGTGGAAAAGATACTGCACCCTCCCGAAGAGACGATGCCCATGTTCCATTTCAACCTTGTCTTTCAGGAAAAATAATTATTCAAGATGTCTGTAGAGAATGTGAAGTTGTCTCCAAGCCACAATGAATCTTGTTTCATCAGGTTTATTCATGCATCATCTTGTAAACATGTCACTATGATCGAGGATGTTTTGTGTCCACAGGAATCTTGCTCACGATCCAGTGAGACATAACTTCATCTTGTCTTGATTCGTAGGAGGTGCTAAAAACAAGTTAAATATGGGTAATAAACACAAGAACAGGACACTCTATGAACTTTGACTTTACAAGCTTTTTGTTTCTGTCTGGTCATCATATCTAACGTATTTTTTTTTGTTTTTTTTTCCCTTTGTTTATTACATATGCAACACAGATACAATGACCCCCACCCAATCCATCTTTACAACATTTAGATCTAAAAATTTAAGAAACAATTGAGAAAAGTAAAAGCAATTGAAAAAAACACACAATGACAGCACAATGCTAAAACTTCATCAAGTAAATTCTTGAGAAAAAGAAGAAGAAAAAAGGATTTAACAAAGATTTAAAGATTAATGACACCGTTTAAAATAGTGGTTTGCTGTACTGACTTTTATTGAATCATCAATGAGAACTAAATACGCTGCCCTCACTGTTCATGAAAAATGATTTTGAATCAGATTTGTGTGTCAGGATTTTCCCTCAGAAGTTGCAACCTTTTGTGCACAAAGCAGCAAGTTGCACCTGCTTTTCAGACGCACTAAAATAGACACAAAAAACAAGCAAAGCAATGCGTCTCACGGTTGACAAATCACCTTGCGAGTGATAGATTAATATGTTAATATATTTTTTCTCTTCCCAGTACACGCACTTTTACATGTAAACGCCCCATACTGCATATTCATTGCAGAAAAAGTACTAAATGGATAAGAGGCACTATTTTTAAAGACCAAACCCTTTTAGCACGCTGTTAATAGATCAGTTTGTACATTTTTTTGCGGGTTTAGTGAGATAGCTGACGTTTTTATACATGCAAACCTTTGATAGATCCGGCCCTAAGTTTGGTATGGCCATTTTTATTTTTCACCACAGTCTGAGCCCTGTTACAGATGCTTTCTTTCATTTCTCTAAGTCGTCTTCAGGACCAGTTCTCCAGACTTCTTGAAGGACTTCCCAAAGTTTTCTTTGGAAGTTTCTAGGTTTTTTCACATTGTCTTCCCACATGAACCCACAATGCTTCAATAATGTTGAGGTTCTGGGGGGGATTCATCCCTCCATCAGACCTGTTTGCACCGATTTTCAGTCCAGTTCTTGTGTCATGTGACATACCTCAACCTTTTCTCCAGTTTCCTTCCTGAAGAACGATATCTTGACAGCCACGTTTCCATGGAGACCACTTCTGATAAGGTAATCACGCACTGTAATGATTTCATGGAGAAATGTGTGGGGTTAGTTTGTACATCCAATGAAGTGATTAAATGTGGTTCTTTGTCTGATGGGTTCAGGACTCACTGCACACCATGGCAGGGATACAGTATGACATGTTTTTGATTAGGAGTTATTTGAAATAACGTGGTGCAAATCTACTATTTTATGTGTCAAACTGTGTTAACTTTGACTCTGCAAAAGGCTGTTGGCAACGAAAAGAATTTAAAAAACTGGATCTTTGCAAAGTTGTCTATTCTAGGTAAACAAAACATTAGTTCCCTAGAGGTAGGAGTCTTTTTTATCCTGGAATGACTGATAGGTCAGTGTTCAGAGGCCTAACAACCAACAATCACGTTCCTGTGAAAATAGTCAGGCACAAAGACTGAATGAAAATGAGAGAAAAAGCAGCTGATGTCTTAACAACATCTGGAAAACCACTTCAAAAATAACAAGAGAGATTGGCTCACATCAGAGATTCGATCCATATGTATTATATACACACTGTATACATACAGACATCCTCAAAATTATTCATAACCTGCAATAAAGAAGGAAGAAAATCAGCTGTCAGTGAAATAAGCTGAAACTGACAAAAGTAAGGGATTCAGTTTAGGGGTGCTTCATGACCCCCCAAAATGGGCTAAAATCACCTGCAAATGATAAAAAAGTGAGGATTGACTCAAGACTTTTGCGCTGTGCTTACAATATGTTAACTCGGCCTTAAATGTGAAATAATGACAGTTTGTAAGAAATGAGTTGGAAGTCACTGAAACGCTGCATACTGTACATGTGAGGGGAAAAAGAAGTAAAACAGCAAACTAATGTAGACATGAATGTTGACAGAATGGTGATTTCCTGAGAACATAGCATGAGAATATTTTTCCTGTAATGGGTCAGAATTGCAGCTTTGCGATAGAACAGCTCACAACTGCAAGGCTTGTCGCAAACATGCTCAGCCAACTCTTTTTTAGATTCGTCTCACTGAATCTCTTTACTCAGATGAAAAAGATTAATCCTGATCAAATTACAATGTCACACAATTATATCCTTCAAAGGACTGATTTTTGACTTAACACCATTAGTCCTCAGCTCAAAGGTTCTCCAAACACTGCCATGTGTCTATGGAATCAAGCAGCTTTTGGGAAAGATTGCACCTTTCACCTTTTAAGCAGCACTGGCCACAACAGCTCAAGATCAGAGTGTTTCAGTAGAGGGTTTGACTGTTCATTCTTTATGACTTTGTAAATCCTCCTTTAAAAACTATCTCTGCGCTAACAGCATACACACCAAGGCCACCAATACAGTATAAATGTCAATCCTAACCTCCAGATTGCTGGATTTATTTTGAGCACTGCACCATCGTGATGTCTTTCCTCAGAAAGTAATCATTTTCCAGCAGCAGACCCAGGTACTAAGAAATTCTCCAATATGAAATAAATACTTGGAACAACTTTTAGACAAGGTGCTGTGACACATCGAGGCTACTGTGAGATTATTGTATATAGATCAGGGGTTTCCTGGTCTGGTCTTGGAAAAAAACAACCCTGCAGGTTTTTCATGGTTCCCTGATCCAACACACCTGATTCATGTTAAGGAGTCATTGTGCAGAACTTCATAGGCTGTTGCAACCATTTAATTTGAGTTGGGTGAGTTGGAACAGGTACACAAGTTCATTTTATTTCTCATTAATGTCACTCAGCACCCCATCTTGACAAAAAAAAAAAAAAAAAACAAAAAGAAATGCAGAAATTTTTTTGAAAATTAATTAAAAAAAGAAAAACAGATATATCACATGGTCATAAGTATTCAGTACTTTGCTCAGTACTGAGTAGAAGTACTTCTGAGCTCGTACAGCCATGATTCTTCTTGGGAATGATGCAACAAGTGTTCCACACCTGGATTTGGGATCTTCTGCGTTCTTCTTGCAGATCTTCTCCAGTTCTGTCAGGTTGGATGGTGAACGGTGGTGTTCAGCCATTTTCAGGTCTCTCCAGAGATGTTCAGTTGGGTTTAAGTCAGGGTTCTGGCTGGGCCGGTCCAGAATGGTCCAGAGTTGTTCTGATCCACTCCTTTGTTATTTCAGCTGTGTGCTGAGGGTCATTGTCTTGTTGGAAGGTGAACCTTTGGCCCAGTCTGAGGTCCTGAGCTCTGGAAGAGGTTTTCTTCCAGGATCTCTGTACTTGGCCACATTCATCTTTCCCTCAACGGCAACCAGTCGTCCTGTCCCTGCAGCTGAAAAACACCCCATATCATGATGCTGCCACCACCATGTTTTGCATCCCGCTTAGAATTAACTCCAAAAAGTTCAATCTTGGTCTCATCAGACCAGAGAATCTTATTTCTCACAGTCTGGGAGTCCTTAATGTGTTTTTGGTAAACTCTATGCGGGCTTTCATATGTCTGCACTGAGGAGAGGCTTCCATCGGGCCGCTCTGCCATAAAGCCCCGACTGGTGGAGGCTGCAGTGACAGTTGACTTTGTGGAACTTTCTCCATCTCCCTACTGCATCTCTGGAGCTCAGCCACAGTGATCTTTGGCTTCTTCTTTACTCTCTCACCAAGGCTCTTCTCCCACGATTGCTCAGTTTGGCTGGACGGCCGGGTCTAGGAAGAGTTCTGGTCGTCCCAAACTTCTTCCATTTAAGGACTATGGAGGCCACCGTGCTCTTAGGAATCTTTAGTGCTGCAGAAATTCTTTTGTAACCTTGTCCAGATCTGTGTCTCACCACTATTCTGTCTCTGAGCTCCTTGGACAGTTCCTTCCACCTCATGATCCTCATTTGCTCTGACATGAACTGTGAGCTGGAAGGTCTTATATAGACAGGTGTGTGCTTTCCTAATCAAGTCCAGTCAGTTTAATTAAACACAGCTGGACTCCAATGAAGGAGTAGAACCATCTCAAGGAGAAATGGACAGCCTGTGAGTAAATATGAGTGTCACTGCAAAGAGTCTGAATAGTTTTGACCATGAGATATTTCAGTTTTTCTTTTTAATAAATTTCCAAAAAACTTTCTACATTTCTGTTTTTTTTCTGTCAAGATGGGGTGCTGAGTATGCATAATTGAGAAATAAAATGAACTTTTTAATTTTAGCAAATAGCTGCAATGAAACAATGAGTAAAAGGTTTAAAAGTGGTCTGAATACTTTCTGTACCAACTGTATTTGACTCTCAGCCAACTCATCCTTGGGCTTATGGCCAACTCGCAAAAATTCTATTTAGTATAGTTTCAGTTGAACTTTTATGTTTTTATTATTAAAAGTTTTGCTTTTGTCTAGCTCATAAATTAATACCCTTTTATTTACTGAATGTTAAAGGAGTGATGACATAGCAGTTGATACTGTTGCATATGTCCAAAGAAAAATGTTCAGGAATGCAGACTTGCTCGACTCATATCATGTATCAGCTGGGAGTACAGAGAGGGGGAGGGGGTACAAGAGCGGAGGGGGGAGGCTATTCGCTTGATGGTGTGCTCTAATTGGAGAATATGAATTACGTAGAATGATAACCTACGTACAATGAACAACCTGCTGAACAACCTGAACAGCTACTTTGCACGCTTTGAAGCACAAAACAACACATGCCCACAGAAGACCCCTCCCCCCCCTCATGACCAGACACTGCGCCTCTCAGCCGACATGGTGAAGAGGACACTCAGCACAATCAAACCCCACAAAGCAGTGGGACCGGACAACATCCCAGGCCACGTGCTGAAGGACTGTGCTGAGGAGCTAAAAGATGTCCCCACTGATGTCTTCAACACCTCACTGGAGCAAGCCATTGTTCCATCATTATTCAAAACAGCAACCATCATACCTGTGCCAAAGACATCATCTCCATCCTGCTTCAACGACTACCGTCCAGTGGCGCTGACACCTATCATCATGAAGTGCTTTGAACGGTTGGTCATGGCCCACATCAAATCAAGCCTCCCGAACACCCTAGACCCCTTTCAGTTTGCATACAGAGCAAAGCGATCCACAGAGGATGCAATCTGCTCTGCCCTTCACCCTGCCCTCACCCACCTGGACAAGAAAGACTTATATGTGCGAATGCTGTTCATGGACTTCAGTTCAGCATTCAATACCATAATACCACAACAACTGATCTGCAAACTGGACAAGATGGGGTTCAGCACCTCGCTTTGCAACTGGCTGCTGGACTTCCTCACTCAGAGGCCTCAAGCAGTACGTGTTGGCAACTCCACCTCAAGCAGCATCACCCTGAACACAGATGCCCCTCAGGGCTGTGTGCTCAGTCCTCTGCTCTTCACCCAACCCACACCTCCAACCACATTGTAAAGTTTGCAGACGACACAACTCTCGTAGGCCTCATCACCAAGGGCGACGAAACCCAGTACAGGGAGGAGGTCAAACTTCTGACCAAGTGGTGCAGCAGCAACAACCCCTTGCTAAACGTGAGTAAGACCAAGGAAATTGTTGTGGACTTCAGGAGGGGCCACACTGAACACCCACCACTGACCATCGATGGCGCTGCTGTAGAGAGAGTGAGCTGCACTAAGTTCCTGGGGGTGCACATCAGTGAGGGCCTTTCCTGGACCACCAACACCACATCACTTGTGAAGAAGGCCCAACAACGTCTGTACTTTCTGCGCAAGCTCAAGAAGGCAGGTGCTCTACCATCCATCATGAGCACATTCTACAGAGGCACCATCGAAAGCATCCTGACCAGCAGCATCACAGTGTGGGGTGGCAGCTGCACTGACTACAACAGAAAAGCTCTGCAGCGCATTGTGAAAACTGCTTCCAAGATCATTGGTGCCCCACTCCCTGCCCTGAAAGACCTGTATAACACCCGCCTCACCCAGGAGGCAGTCACAATTGTGGGGGATGCTAGCCATCCTGCCCACAAACTGTTCAGCATCCTGCCGTCAGGGAGGAGATACAGAAGCCTCCGCTCCCGCACCACCAGACTCTCCAACAGCTTTATCCACCAGGCGGTGAGGATGCTGAACTCTCTTCCCTCGAAGCTGCCAAGGAGACCCCCCCCCCCTGCCGCACGCACACGCACACGCACGCACACACACACACACACCTGAACAACACCACAAAAACAGAACACCAGAACTCTTATATAACACCGGGACTCTTTGTGGAACTCTTTGCACAATACCACTTTTTATATATTTTTATATTTATATATTATATTTTGCACTTACCTCCTGAAACAGGGGGCAAACTTTACTACTTGAATCCGTGTACTTGTATCTGTGCCTGAATCTAGTTTTGTTCTATGTAAGTAGTATAAAGTTTATTTTAGTTAGTTATTTTATATAAGGTATTTATATATAGTCAGTCATGTCTATCTGTATTTGTATCACCGCGGGATGGATGAGAAACGCAATTTCGATTTCTTTGTATGTCTGCACATGTAAAGTAATTGACAATAAAGTTGACTTTGACTTTGAATGAAACATTGCTCTGATTTAACCATTGAGCAGACACAAAACTGACCGTCCATGAACAGGGACTTTGACACTCGCTCTTAACCCATCAGTGCACAGCAGATCATATTATACCCCCACAACCACAAAAAAGTGAAATTTGGTGTCATGGCACCTTTTAAAAAGAGGACACCAGAAACACTGTGTTAGAAGTTAAACAAAAACTCCAAGAGCCACACAAATTCACAAAAAAAAACCAACCTTTTTGTCGATGAATCTTGGGTATTTGTAGATAAAACATGATATTAACTGCAAAGTGCTTAAGAGTGGCTTGAGGTCTTGACACAGTCTCCTTAAGGTTTTCGTCATTAAAGAATCTGCCCACAGACTCTTTTGGACAACACACAATTTAATTTTACTCCATAGTTAATAATGTGTACGAGCAAAGTTTCACTGTGTGAAAAATAAAAACCCAATTCTGGATGTTGTGAAGTTGAAATGTTCTGCGGGACATACTAGACAGGATACGGTTTACAGGATTTAATGTTGCTTCTTCATTTGAACTCAATATTCATTCAAATTGTGGATAGGGTTACATGGATGACAGAGGGAAAGAGGATGCAACCATTTTTCTTCCTTTACCCAAGATTAGGATGCTTTGGATGGCTTAGTCTCCAGTGTTTCAGACACAATATGTTTGTTGAGCAGCGAGGCACAGAAAAAGCCTGAAAGCAAAAACAAAGTCAGGGACAGCTGATGGGAAGCCTCAGGAAAAGGAAAGAGGTCGGACAGAAGGAACCACAACAAAGCTGTTCAACAGACACCACATTAGATCAGATCATTCTGAAGCAAAACGTAATTATTGTGGTGTGTTGTTTTGTTCAAACCCCACAAAGATATGCATTCTTCAAAGGAAGCATTAAATGTTAAAAAGGACTCTATGTTCCAGGCTCTCTGATGTTTACTTGAATTTTAATGGGTCAAAAACAAGTACATGAGAAGTTGTTTTGGATTAATCCTTTTGATCCCTGAAATAAGGATGAAATTAAAATGTATATCTCACTGATACCAATGCACTTCTTTAGTGAATAAATAAATCCTTTTACTTCAGCCATGTCTCACTCAGTGCTTTTGAATGTAAATGAGGTTTGAACTAAAATCTGGTGCTTTTAATAAATGCACAATATTATCGTCCTGATATTGGTATTGGCCGATATTGGCTTTAAAACTGAATATCAATTTTAGCTGGATATCGATGATGTAGTTTACCAATATATAACAGGTGCCCCCACCATGATCTTCCCACCTCCAAACTTTACAGTTGCTATGGTGTTTTTGAGGTCAGGTTTGGTGCCATTTCTCCTCCAAACATGCCGTTTCTTATGACATCTGAAAAGTTCAGTTTTGGTCTCATCTGACTAGGGATACACATCGTTAACCGGTTCCGTTTAAGGACCGGTTCTGAGTCCAAACAATTCTTTAGAATCGTCAACAAAAGCCATTTACAATTCTTCTATCGAATTTTCCCGGGCTGCGCCGCAACTGTAAACAAACGTACCCCACTCGCAAATTTGCGATGACGTCTCACACAAGCTGCTGCACAGCAGAGGTGCGCTGAGCTTTTGCATGTGATGCGCTGTGGAGAAATGTCCGGGCAAAAACTATCCAAAGTCTGGCTGCATTTTTACAAAGAAAGACATCTCTGGGATCGTCACCTGCAGAACTGGACAGGGATTTGTGCGCTGGTGGTGGCGCGTCCATCAGCTGCTGTCCCTCAGGGGAGACCTGCGGTCTTCATGCGCTTCATGAAAAACTTCGTGATTTCACTGTATTGTTGGTTTTACTGATTTATTTCAGACACTCGCACAGTGAACATAACACTTGGGCCAACAGAGCTGATAATAACTAAAAAATAAACACCAAAAAGAAGAGCGGTCTAAAACAGCTGGGCTCTCCCTGAGTTCATCGGCATCTCCCCACACCCGTCTCTCACACCTTCAGCAGCTCAAATTAAACAACTGACTAACGTGGTGTGATATTGATAAAAATTATGTTAATTTAGCACCACTATTCGGAATTTGTGTCACCAGCTTTCACTTGTGAATTTTGCTTTTTTACCATCCACATAATAGCTGCTTGACTTGTGGACTCATTTTAGTCATTTGAGTTTTATTTGTTTATTCTCAGCAGTGAATAATTAAGATTTATAAACTTGAAATTTATTTTCATATGGTTGTATTCTTTTCTGTGCTCATTTTCTACTGTTTTTCCGCATATTTGGGAATCAATAATTGATAAAAAATTGGACCGATAAGCAGGAATTGATAAAGCATCTGAATCGATAAATCCTTATCAATATACATCCTTACATCTGACCAGACTATGTTTCCCAGAATGTCATGGGTATGTCCAGATGTTGTGTTGCAAACTTCAAACCAGCATCAACCTGCTTTTTCAGAAATGGAGTCTTGCGTGGCGCGCTGCATAAAGGCCATGGTGGTTGAGTGCATTACGTCTTTTCTCTGAAACAACTGTACCTGCTGATTCCAGGTCTTTCTGAAGCTCTCCACGAGTGGTCCTGGGCTGTTGGAGAACCTTTCTGATGATTGTTCTGACTCCTCTGTCTGAAATCTTGTGAGGAGCACCTGGCCGTGGCCACTTTATGAAGATGCCGTGTTCTTTCCACTTCCGGATGATGGTCCCAATGGTGCTCACTGGAACTTTCAGAAGTTAAAAAAATGCACCTGGAACCAATGCCTTCAGTGTGTTTGCAATAATAAGGTTGCAGGTCTTTAGACAGCCTGTTGCTTTTACCCATCATGCAATGCTTCTTGTCTGACACCTTGGTGATGAGAAACCTTTTTAAAGGCATCAATCAGGAATAAACCAACTGTTATTACTTTGCACTGATAGAAGACAGGATTACTTTCTAAATACTGACAGACTCCAGCTGCTTTCTTGGCTTTCCAGATATTTTTGCGCCTTTATTTCTTCATGTGTTCAATACTTATTTCCTGTGTCATTTCACTTTATTACACATAACTTAATTCATGGACATAAATGTTAGGATTTCTTTGTATGTGTGTATTACTTGGGTTGTTGCCGACATTCGGTGAAAATTTCAAGTCAATAGCTCTACTACAGTGTTTCTCAGTTCCAGTCCTCAGGATGCTGCTGTCCTGCATAACTTCTTGCCAACCCTGCTTTCACACACCTGAATCAAATGAATGGCTGGTTAACACACTGCAAAGAACTTAATGAGGAAGTTCATTCATCCGAATCAGGTGTGCTGAAGTAGGAACACATCGAAGCTATGCATGGCGGTGGGTCCTGAGGACCGGAATTGAGAAACACTGCTCTTCTAGAAATATATTTTCTGACAAAAATGTTGTCGTGTTCAATACTTTTTTCTCTGCTGTACTTACAATACCTTCTCACAGGAGTGCTAAAAAAAATCTAAGTTTAAAGAAGAAATGCATAATCACACATCTTCAAACAAAATATCCCAAAAAGAAGGGCCCCCACTCTCTCGCCTGCAGCTTTTCAGACTTTAAAATTTTTTTAAAGGAGAGAGAGAATCCAACTAGAAAGAAGTTGTGACTTTTTCCTCTATTGTCAAAGTCTAACATAAGATCCTGGGCTTATTAGGACTCTCTTTGGTCTTACTGTGATCCTTGTTTCACTCTCAGAGAGATAAAAGAATATAATAAGATCAGGGTACCCTGTGGAGGAGCTGCAAGTCCATGATCACCCAGTTATGAGGAGCGGTCTGCTCCTGAACCATCCACTGTCCCCTCAGCTGTTTCACTTTTAACTTCTTCTGAGGCAGCGTGTGACTTTTCTGCTCCTCTGACTTAATTAAGTCTTCAAAGAAGTGACATCAGAGCTTCTTTTTAAAACAGTATGTTTTATGTTTACGGGGGTCACATTTCAGCAAAACCTTTGATTTGATTGAGTGACTGACATTTAGAGCAGTTCCAGCTCTGAGGTAGCCATGACACGAATGTTAGCAAGAACACAGGAGGACAAACTACAGAAACATCAACTAATTTTCTATAGTTTTACCCCCCGCCCCCCACAAAAAGATTTTTTTTAAGAAATTAAAAATAAAATTTCCTTTTGTTCATATTGATAAGACATGGTGTATGGTATATTATTTCACAAAATAATAGATGTTATGTTTCTAACGCCCTTCGGGGCAAAACAGACAAAGATGAATCTTTTTTTCTTGCTGCAGGTCCAAATAAAGGGAAGACACAGTGTTTGCTGATGTTTGATGAAAGGCCTGAAGCAATCCCCAAGGCAGCAGTAGATCACATAAAAAAAAAAAAAAGAAAAGTATTTCTCAAAGTTCACATGAATAGTTGCTGCCAGACTTCTTGCATAACAGCAACGTGGTGAGAATGCAGTAAAAGAAACAATCACAAATCAACATGTGCAACTCCTCTCAAGACAAATTGGGTCTGGTGCGATCATGTTTATGAGAAACCAGAGCACCATGGAGGTGTGTGTGTGCATGTGTCACTGCAGCATGGAAATATCTAGGGGCTGGTTTGTAGATCATTATCTCACCAGTAGTAGGTTCTCAATGATTTTTCACAAAGATATCAAAATGCTGTTACATGTTACAGGAAGCGACATGTTGCAGCATTTTACTTATTGTTACCACGTTACGCTGCAAATCTAAATCTGCTTATTCGCCAGTATTCATTGTGGGCCAGGAAATCCTGCCGATCCCTGAAAATGCATTCCTTTCTAATTCTCCCATCTGCAAGATTTTCCAGTATTACGCACGAGTGTCCCTATGCTATTTATATGTTTATACATCACCTTCGCACATCTATGTGTTAATGTGGTAAGTATATCACCCTGGCGATCATTGGGTAGAGGAATCTAATGGTGACAAAACTTTGATGTGTTAATATTAGTTTGCTTATAGGCCTTTTTAAAATCATTTTTATTTTAAATTCTTATACACTGCCTGGCCAAAAAAAAGTTGCAACCAAAACCCATCTTTTCATACACTAATATTTTGCTGGACCACCTTTAGCTTTGATTATGGCAGCATTCACTGAGTCATTGTTTCAATAAGCTTCTGCAATGTCACAAGATTTATTTCCATCCAGTTCATTTTTATTTAATTAATTTTTCATCAAGATCTTGCACTGATGATGGTAGAGTCTGACCACAGCCTTCTCCAGCACATCGCAAAGATTCTCAATAGGCTCAATGTGCCCATCACTCTGGAACAGGGGAATTCTGGACTCAGACCACATGACCTCCTTTCATTGCTCTAGAGTCCAATCTTTATGCTCCCAAGCAAACTGAAACCTGTTTTTCTGGTCAGCCTCACTGATTAGTGGTTTCCTTAAAGGAGCTGTATCATGCTTTTCGAACATTCCAAAAGTCAAATACAGGCATTTATAAGCTAGATATGTTCCCATCGTTACTATAGAAACTAATTTGGTGTTAAATATTGGTTTTTCGATGCATCTAATTTCCAACACGGAAGTAAGATGGCTGACTGTACTGAACCGCGGAGCTCTCGACCAATTGCAGCATGTTTTACGCCCATTTCATGACGTCACCCCGGAAAAGACACTTATTCTGAAGGGTCACAGAATTGTCTGTAGCACCGGCACCGGCAGCTCTCATGTGGATGTTAGTAGTAAACATTGATGGATAATTACTCCGATCGACGGGATAAAACAGACCAGCCTGTTATGGAGCTGTATGCGCTCGACCCAGAGTCTGATATGGAGTTTGAAGTATACGCAGTACCACAGAAGTACCACAGAGACCCGTGACAAGCAAGTAATTTAGCAAACAAATCATAGCCTAACAGTTAGCATTGAGCTGAGAGATGTGTTGACTCACCAGTGTTGTTGTCTGTCCATGCGCGTTTTTATAGTAAGAACTGCGTCAGGTTTCAGAAGTAATCCCAGAGAAAAAAACACTTTACTGCCCGAGATTCATGAAGTTGTCAGGAGTGAAGTTCACACACAAAGTTGAGGGTTTTTTTTTTCCTGCTCCTGAAGTTAAAATCCAACCACTTCTGGCAAGTCGATTCATCCAGTACAACAAATAAACTCCCATGCTGAACATAACCACGCTGAACGTAACTGCATTTTTCCCAACTTGCTGTCCTCTAGAGCTTAAAAAAAGAAGGGAAAAAAAGGAAGAAAATTCTCCTGAACTCTTGAGCAAACGTCTGTTAGCTGATGGCTGCTTGTCTCTGAGGAAATCTTCCTGCAGGTGTTAGTTTCTTCCTCAGAGAGTATGTATCGGATTCTCCGAGTTTCTGTTCAACAGAGGGCGTCTTGCTAGATGTTGCGCATGAGTTTGTCACTTCGTGATTGGTGCCACGTTCATACGTAACGGGGTGGATCGTCAGTCGTTTGCAGGGAGGTAGCGCTTGGTTTAAATATTCATGTAGATTACTCAAATATGCATTAATGAAGAAAAATAACGATTTAAATCATTTCTTGATGAGGAAATAACACACTGACATGCTGAAAAGCTCTTAAAAGTCAATTTTTCATGATAGGGCTCCTTTAAAGACACACAACGTAACTTTGAGACCTTAAAAATATGCATTTCTGACTGGTTTTGATGACACACCAACATTCATTATGCGCATTTTCGAGCTGTCACTGCCCAGAGGCGTCTCAGGGCTCGGAAACAGCAGTATGTAAGTTTCCCATCTGGGACACGACTGTGACGTTGCAGTGAACTATTGGTTGCGCACCACGTCACTTACTAGCAAACGGATATGAACCAGACATGAACACAGCGGGTTCTTGGACGCGCATCATATCGGATTCGGCAAAGAAATGCAAGGAAACATTACCGGAGGAAGAGAGGAAAAGAAAGAGAGGACAGAACAGAACAAGAGTCAAGATAAGACTGGATGGAAGGATGCTAGTTTAGCCACCGACAGGGTAGCATCACTGAGAAAACTGCTAAGAGTTCTATTAAGGTCGCTTTCACACCAGGGCTGTTTGGTCCACTTTAAACGAACCAGAGTTTGCTTCCTTGGATAGTCCACTTTGTTTGGGCAGGTGTGAAAGCCCATCCGAACTCTGGTGCGGACCAAACAAGCGAGCTCTGTTCTGTCTGAAAACGTGGGTCTCGGTTCGTTTGGAAGTGAATCATGGTCCGGTTTGTATGCAGTGTGAAGCTAACCGGACCAAACACAGGACCAAATGTACGTGGTGATGCTATATGCAATGCAAACACAGTGCATCTAGGGTAGAGGAGGTGCAGCACACACCCCAAACCAAAATAAACATGGTGAGAGGACAGACGTGGACAGACGAAGAGCTGAGAGCTCTCCTGGAAATATGGTCAGATGACCGGATAAACCAGCTGCTGATATCCACTCATCCTCTACTAGTCATGTATTCACTACTAAAATACAACTTACCTATATATAATATAGCTTGATTCTGCATCTCTACAGCCCATCAGTCCTTACATGATGTTTACTGTTGCTATGGCAACAAGTGACCGCTGACGTTAGCAGTTGCTAGCTAGCTTAGGTCAATTGTAAGAACAATAATAAACCATAAATTAATAATTTGGCATATAAAAACAAAATCAAATCACAATTCAACAACAGTTGCAGTCCTTAAACTCTGAGCTCAGATGTTGTCATAGCATTACAGGAGCAGTCGCGTTCATGAACGATGTTGCGTTCCCGACAATAATGTAACGAAGCGCAATACAAGATAGACGAGTAGTAGACTGGGAGGCTGATGTTCATTTCCAACTCTATTTTCATTCAACTTGGGTGCAATCCCGCCGGGGAGAAGTGCTCTTGTCGGCAGCATTGAGATGAAATATTACCGTCGCATTTCTTAAATGCCCTGCATCTCCAATAAAAGAAAAAAAATCTATTTGCGAAAAAAAAAAAGACACAGGGCAATAAACAATGTCTGCTTTGAAGGGAAAGCGTATGGCAAGATGAAAAAAGTCCCACCTGGGATTGAACCCCAGCTTACCGTGTCACAGATATGCACCTTGACCATTTACCCAAAGGTAAAGCTGTAAAAACAAGCAATCGGGGCAAACTATCTCTCGGAAACAGAGAGACAGGGCCTTCAATTGTCACATACGGATGGCGATATTACAGGGATATTGCAGAATTATTAGGCAAATGAGTATTTTGACCACATCATCCTCTTTATGCATGTCGTCTTACTCCAAGCTGTATAGGCCCGAAGCCTACTACCAATTAAGCATATCAGGTGATGTGCATCTCTGTAATGACAAGGGGTGTGGTCTAATGACATCAACACCCTATATTAGATGTGCATAATTATTAGGCAACTACCTTTCCTTTGGCAAAATGGGTCAGAAGATGGACTTGACAGGCTCCAAAAAGTAAAAAATGGTGAGATATCTTGCAGAGGGATGCAGCACCCTTAAAACTGCCAAGCTTCTGAAGCGTGATCATCGAACAATCAAGCGTTTCATTCAAAATAGTCAACAGGGTCGCAAGAAACATGTGGAAAAAACCAAGGCACAAAATAACTGCCAATGAACTGAGAAAAGTCAGCCGTGCAGCTGCCAAGATGCCACTTGCCAGCAGTTTTGCCATATTTCAGAGCTGCAACATCACTGGAGTGCCCAAAAGCACAAGGTGTGCAATACTCAGAGACATGGCCAAGGTAAGAAAGGCTGAAAAACCACCACCACTGAACAAGACACACAAGCTGAAACGTCAAGACTGGGCCAAGAAATATCTCAGACTGATTTTTCTAAGCTTTTATGGACTGATGAAATGAGAGTGAGTCTTGATGGGGCAGATGGATGGGCCCGTGGCTGGATCGGTAAAGGGCAGAGAGCTCCAGTCCGACTCAGACGCCAGCAAGGTGGAGGTGGGGTACTGGTATGGGCTGGTGTCATCAAAGATGAGCTTGTGGGGCCTTTTCGGGTTGAGGATGGAGTCAAGCTCAACTCCCAGTCCTACTGCCAGTTTCTGGAAGACACCTTCTTCAAGCAGTGGTACAGGAAGAAGTCCACATCCTTCAAGAAAAACATGATTTTCATGCAGGACAATGCTCCATCACACGCATCCAAGTACTCCACAGCGTGGCTGCAAGAAAGGGTCTAAAAGAAGAAAAACTAATGACATGGCCTCCTTGTTCACATGATCTGAACCCCATAGAGAACCTGTGGTCCCTCATCAAATGTGAGATTTACAAGGAGGGGAAACAGTCCACCTTTCTGAACAGTGTCTGGGAGGCTGTGGTTGCTGCTGCAGCGCAATGTTGATGGTGAACAGATCAAAACACTGACAGGATCCATGGATGGCAGCTTTTGAGTGTCCTTGCAAAAAGAAAGGTGGCTATATTGGTCACTGATTTGTGTTTGTTTTGTTTTTGAATGTCAAAAATGTATATTTGTGAATGTTGAGCTGTTATATTGGTTTCCCTGGTGAAAATAAATTGAAATGGGTATATGTTTGTTTATTCTTAAAGTGATACCGTGTAACTTTTGAACCCAATGTGAGCCAAATATTATGATACATTATATTCTAACATTATCATTAATATAAGTACTGATTTCTGCGGTCAATATAGAGCACTTGATGTATGTCGTTGCTCCGAGGGGGCTGCCATTCTCAAAAACCAGGCATTGTAACTCAGGAGCGGCCCGTCTCTCATTGGATCATGTAACCTGGAACACTTTGATTAGTGGCTTGATGACTTAAAAATCAGCTTTTAAAAGTGATCTGCAACACTTTTCCCAAACAGAGACTGAGACTGTTTAATTTTGAGACAGTTGTGGCGCCTGTGGGAAGTTACAGGTTTAGTACCCATAGTGGTCAAAAGTTACACGGTATAACTTTAAGTTGCCTAATAATTATGCACAGTAATAGTTACCTGCACACACATATCCTCCTAAAATAGCTAAAACTAAAAAAGCCCCACTGCAACTTACAGAAATATTCAGCTTTGATATTAATGAGTCTTATGGGTTCATTAGGAACATGGTTGTTGTTCAGTATTAAAATTAATCCTGAAAAATACAACTTGCCTAATAATTCTGCGCTCCCTGTGTAAATGTACGGACGGATCAGCTTTTTGTATGTAGATAACTGACTGAGGTGAAACTGTATCGCCAGAAATTACAGATGTCGGGAAATGAACGAACTTCTATTCATGGTCTGATAACGATCTCTGAATGTTTAAAGAGGTTTGCTGCAGATAATGCCGTACATACGTAGAGGCCCATTCATTCTGCCCCCTTCACTACCATTATATGGATATACATGGATCTACGACGGATCTAAATAGTGTCCTAAAGAGAGGAGGTATTACTACTTTTTTTTTCTTTTTTCATCAACGTGTTAGAATGTAAACGTTTTCAACAGGGTTAATGCGCTGCGCTTTCTATAGAACTTCCGGTTCAGAAAGTAAAAGCATCCAGCACTGAGCAGGTGGATATAACAGTCCTATGATGAGATAAAGCATCTTACAAGTTTCAGCAGCGTGAAGAGACGACCTAGTCAGCTAAATAATATAATCCTACAATCAGTTTTCACGCATTTCTCTTGGATGATCAACTACGAAGATGGATTGTGAACATCAGGTCACATCGTGTCTGAGCTCCACACTTTACAGTCCAGGACGTCAGAGAGCCGAGTGAAGGAGGAGGAAGGGAGCTGGAACCCGGCGCTGTTCTGGTTTTATTTCATTATAACAACTATTCTCTCGCTGAGAGAAGACTGTGTTTGGGAACGTACAGCTGGACCAGAGAAGATGGAAACTGGAGAAGCAGTCTGCTCGTGTCGTCGGAAAATGAGAAAGAGAAATAGTAGCCTAGTGGCTTATTAGCAAATCCAGCTAGTGCTAACCTAAGAAAACAATGTAAGTAGCAATGATTTATCTAAAAGAACAGTACAAATAGATCTGTTTTAAAAATGTGAGCTTAATCTTCGTTCTTACTGCACGGTGTCTTAATCAGACAAACACATTAATCTATTTGTGTCACTGTCTACTGATGATGCTGCCTCCGAGCTACCGCTGTTACCTAAACACTCACCTCACCGTGAATAAAGTCGGTTGTACAGCTTGAATCGCTTCACCTGCTTTCTGGCAGACGTCGCTGTGTGTTTCTGATAAATCCAGTGGACATTGTCCATGATGATGTACGGCAGGTCAAAAAAAAGAAAAAGTGTAAAATGCCGTTTTGTCCGGATGTAATGTGACAGTTCTGAACTGGAAGTGATCGTCGGGGATCTCTCACATCTGGTGAAGTTGAGAATCGCGACCGACGGAGCATTAACTGTGTCGTGACAGCATCTTCTGTCATATTCTGATCAAATTATGTTGTTTGCTCATTAATGACAATTTTAACTCACCCAAATACTTTGAAAGGCCTTTCTGACACGTTGTACATTGATGTCGATAGAGCTACACTGCCCTCTGGTGGCCACAACATGTACAACTCTAAGTTGATGCCAATACAAATTTAATGGTTGAATAATTATTAACAAATGTTCTAATATATTTTAACTTCGTTATGAAAAAACAAACAAACTTCGAATTGGATGTTTGAGGAAAAGTCAAAGTCCTACTAAGGAGTCAGAGTGATGCAGAAATGTTACTGGTGAGTAAATATTTCTAAATAAGGGCCAGGTTGAAAGAAACAAAAGTTATCATTTAATAATCCTTGGCCACCCTGCTATTTTCTCTGGCTACCCCTGAAAAAATTTCTTCAGGCGCCCCTGACTGTACGTGTACACAGTCCAGGTGTACAGCTCATTCTCTGTTTGCCCCCAAAACCTGCTCCAGTTTCTATGCTAATCCTTTAGCCAGACACTCGAGATGATAAGAAAGGATAACACACTCCCACAAAGCAACACGTGGAAGCACACACAGTCCACACCAGTTTCAGTGATGGTAGTTGTGCATTTTATTTTTAAAACAGAAAGCCATCTTTAGAATATCTGAAGGCTTTTTAACTTGTAGAGACCAATGTTGATGTTAGCATAGCACAAGATTAAACCTGTATGTGTCTGTTTGCAGAGACTATATTTGTATGACAGACTTCTCCAATTTGTAATTTTGAGTTGCTTCTAAGTGCTAGTGCTGTTTTAAATAATTCCCACTTTTTCTGAGACTCTGCTGCTTATCTCCAAAGTTGCACTTAGTTTTTTTTGAAGGTCTGCATTTCACAGCATAGAGACTGGGTAAGAAGCTCCCCAAGGCTTATCTGCTGAATGATAAATGATGCCGATGAAGAAATTTGCATGTTAAATTTTGCAGATGGTCCAGACTAATCACTTGACAAGTTCTCTTTGTGTTTCTCTACATTCATCTTTCCCTTCTTTTTTTTTGATTTCCCTGTACCCAAATACTTTGCTTGCCTTTTCTCTGGTGTACTCTATTCCTTTCTACCATGATAGAAATCGCTGTAAGGGGTTATGAAATTAAAAGAAAAGCATACTTTCGACGAAGATAAGATTAAAGATTTTGGTTGTAATTTTATCATCTTTTTCCTTATCTTTCTTGTTTTTTCAATTAGGTGCTACAAGCGTAAAGGAGCAGCCTGTAACAAAATCAGAGGTCAGTGACAGAAATTTTTTTTTTTTTTTTTTTTTTTTTTTTTTTTACTTGTCCTGTCCAGCATCGAAGCAAGCAGAATGGAAATCTGATTGCTTTATTCTGTTGAACAGTTTTGCTTTATCAAGCGGAGCTTTATGAACATAAGGCTCCATTTGATATCATGTTTATTCATTTTATTTCTTTATTTAAACATTTGTCTATTACACCATTCCATTTCATACTGCTGGGCCTGACAAGGGAGAAATGAAAGTTAACAGAGGTAATGATAGAAAGTGAAACAGAGAGAGGGAGTAAGGAAGAGAAAGAGAGAGAGAAGAGAAAACATGAATCCACTTACACAGTTCACTGGTACATCTGTACCGCGATCCCTAAACAACCAAGGTCTCTGTTGGAAAACAAAACAAGCAGTCCCCTACAGGAGGACCTGCAGGTGGCTTAAATATCCTCAGATCATACAAACACACGCAGAACTACGCAGAGAAGAGGTACAACCTAGTCAGCGCAATGGGAAGTAGAGAAGAGGTACAACCTAGTCATCGCAATGGGAAGTAGAGAAGAGGTACAACCTAGTCATCGCAATGGGAAGCAGTGTCACAGTGTCAACATGCATAATAAAGGGTGCTCCGTGGTGATACAGTCATGCAGATGCAGCCTCGTCTCTGCAAGGAGGAGGAAGCCCGCAAGGCTCGCGACCCAGGCCCCCAGCAGCCACCCAGAGGCCCAGATCCCAGCTACCCCCCCAGAAAAATTTAAAGTAGGTATGTCATGAAAAATAAACTTTTTTATAGCTTTTAACCACACTGTAAAATGTTTAACTTAAAAATATGAGTTAAATGGCTGCCTTAAAATTTCAAGTTAAATGGAACTATTTTACTTTGTTTAAGGTGTGTTTGATTAAGTTTTCTAATTTATAAGAACAACACACCAGAAGCTTGTTAATTTAACATAAAATAATACATTGGGACAACAAAAATGCCAAAACGCAATTTACAGTGCATGTTATAATGTCATCAAAAACATCCTCAAAGTGCTATTTTTTGTGATTCAGGCATGTCTAAGTTCTCTCAAGTTCTAGAAGTTCTTCTTTTTCCTTTCACATTTTTTAGCTCTAGACAACGTCAAGTTGGAAAAAATGTGTGTTTGGTTGCGATCAGCATGGGAGTGGCTTTTCTCGAGCATTACTTTTGAAATTTGACGCAATTTTGATAAAAACTGGTAGTGTGTGTGTGTTTATTTTTTTGTCAATATCCAATTCAAGCAAAGTTGACCCCAATGACTACGCATGACAGAAAGACGGACAATGCAGCAGATGGTAGAAGGGCAAATTTGAGAGGAAAAACAGCATAAAAAAACAAAGATTAGTCAATTATAAAATTTGTCGCCTACTATTTTTGTTAGTCGACATAACCACGACATGATTGACTAACCGTAGCAGCCCTATTGTGAATAGACAAATATGTCAACCTTTTGCAATCAATTAGCTAGCTGTTCTGTCTTTGTATTTTAAACACATCTTCCTTGGATGCTAGAATTTCCGTCTTCTTAGTGATGACAAACTGCATTACTTTTGTTAATAATTGAGCTAAAATAAGGCACCAATGCAGACATGGTAACACAAGCAGAACCTACAGTGCACGTGTTTGAGGGCAGGACTTTACTGAGAGAAAGGGGTTTTAGAAGTAACCATGCCAAGAGACACTGTGGGTTACTGTGAGGAGCTACAGCAAAATTTATTAAAAAAGAAAAACTGAAATATCACAGTCACAAGTATTTAGACCTTTTTCCTTGTTGCACAGGAAAAACAGTGAATGAAACGGTACAATAAGCTCAAGCAGGCAAAGTTTCTCTGGTCTATTTAAGGCTTGAATGTAAGTTCAGGGTCAATCCAGAGACCAAGATATTTAAATTAATCAACCCTATCTAAGCATGATTCATAAAACGCTGAAATACTTAAGACTTGAGAGAGTGGATGTCTGTGATGCGTTCCAAACATCATGTAACAGGACGTTTTATTATTTAAAAGGAGTTTGTTATTCTAAAACCATCTCTGAAGAGAATTAAAATGTGACTGAAGTGAATTCTGTATTATCATCGGATCGGCAGTAGAAGTGTAGATAACAGTATCATCAGCATATTTAATGAAGACTGACAAATCCCAGGAAGTTCATTAATAAATATGAGGAAAAGAAGTGGACCCAGAGTTGATCCTAGAGGAACGCCATTTTCAATACTGATTGCACTGATTCACTGCTGCCAGTGAATCAATGGCAGCAGACAGTGTAGACCCCATATAGACTAATCCGGCGAGCGTTTTGCGTGTTGCGCCCATAGACCATTAATAGAGATGGATGGTAGTATCCGGTTACGTCTGAATAGAGAAAAGTGAAGCCAATTGGGCGTGTCCCACCGTAGCCATCTTGCTGTGTAACGTGTGTCGTCACTCCCCGAAAATACTAAAAGCGTGGCTGCGGGCCAAATAATTGACACAAATAATTGTACTCTGGGCTAAATGCAAACCAAGCTAACTCGAAACTAAGGCTACATTTACACTGTCAGGTCTTGATGCACAGATCTGATTTAATGCCTAAATCCGATTTTTTAAAATGTTCATTTTTTCCCCTTCATTTGAAACACCCCACATGCGTACCGAGTGTTTACAAAACTGTAGGCTACCCATATCAAGCGTTTGCAGACAAACAGACAAAGAGGACAAACCAGACGGATACAATGATGGGAAATAGATTACTGATCTATAATGTAAAAAAACTACACAAAAAAACACAAGATTTAGATATAATAACAGTACTGTGCGCTTCAATCGTCTCCTGTTGCTTTTTTAAATGATGCCGAGAGCGAGCGCGCTGGTGATTTCTTTAATTGTGTGTTCTGATTAATTTCCAAAATAAAGTTTTAGCTTCTGAAATCAGATTTTTAAACAGTTCTGATGGAGCTCATTAATCTGGATGATGCGGCTTCGTTCTTAACCAATATTTCACTGAACCTGAATGACCTGCGGCGTGTCTGGAGATAAAAGAGTTTTGTGTGACGTGTGTAAAGTGTAAATGCGCTTCCTGTACAACATAAAGGATACATAATTCCCATGTTTTGGCTGGAATTAGTGACTTCAGGTGTCACCTGCAGCGCTGTTATTGATATCTGTGATTGCAGTTAGTAATGTTGCACATGATCCCTGCGGGCATGAAGACGCACGGCTCTGTGGAAACTTCGTTCCAGTGACAGACTGTATTTCTGCTTCCAGTCAGTGATCCTGAGAGTCAGACATGAATCTAACATGTTTCAGACCAGCCGAGTTACATTAATACATGGAGGCATATTATATTTCCTGTTTCAGGAGATTTTGATAACGGATCATTAAGTTGGTTTGCGAGGTTGTGGAGTCCGTCTCCTGTAAATGCACGAAAAAATCTGAATGCTGGGGGAGGGAGGGAAGCTTTCAAAGAATTGTGGGAATGGTGGGATGTTTTCATTTTTTTAAAATACCATCATTCCGACCATAGAATGAAAAAAATTGTCAGAATGATGAGACGTTTGCCATTTCGACAATTGGGGACCCATTTCGGAATGGAGGA
Source organism: Atherinomorus stipes (assembly GCA_023101725.1). NCBI lineage: Eukaryota > Metazoa > Chordata > Actinopteri > Atheriniformes > Atherinidae > Atherinomorus > Atherinomorus stipes. The sequence continues at coordinate 2,169 of JALJCO010004016.1, read as the reverse complement.
ATGTCGAAACGTTGATTGCCTCCCACTCGCACTTTCTTTCTCATCTCTCAGTCTCTGTCGGACCTCCATTGTCACTTTTAACTACTGCTCACAATTGTCGCAGATTTAATGACGTGTGGAACGCAATGTGTAGATCCGATCTGCCTGCTTACACTGCTGTCGCATTGTCACATATCTGATTGATACCCGATTTATTTCCACATATGAATGAGGCCTGTATCCGATCTCAACAGATCCGAATGAATGTCTTTTTCCTGTTTACATTGTCAAAAAGCAGATCGGATTTGAATCACATAACAGCAAAAAATCGGAATTGGGTCACATTTCACTGACAGAAAATGAGACAGTGAAGATTAGCCTAAAAGCAGCGGCGTAAAGGTAAGACACGCTTAGACTTGCTATTATCTGACTACAACCCACCATTTTGCTACTCTGCTACAAACTGAAACCTTACTGAGAGCAAACAAGGAGCTAACTAGGGGCCATAAGTCGGCAGGCCGGGCTTCCGGTCTGCTGCATGTCAATGCATAAGGTTACGCTCTAACTATGTGTAATTTCAAGACTTGAATAACATCTAAACGGATGAGTTATAAAAGAAATTCACCCCCCTCACAGCTGACATGAAAGTAAACTTGACCTATTAAACCTAAAAATGATTTTTTTGAACCAGGCTGTAAACATGTTTATTTTTGCTGTGAAGTTGGCGTATTTAATATGGGAGTCTGTGGGGATTTGCTCTGTTTTGCATCCAGCCCCTAGCGGATCAAGGGAGAACTACAAAAAATGACTTCTTCTGGCTAGCCTCATAGTTGGCCACTGGAGGTTGCCGCTGTGTTGCGCCATCTTGTGTGGCGCCGCCATTGCAAGGGGAGTGAGTCACAATTACCTCGTATCTGCCAACATGGAAAGCAGCATGAATATCTGGATTTACAACGGTGGACAGTCATCAAAGGTAATGATAACCTATAGGTATGTTATCCGGAGATCTCTAGAGTATTCTGACATTTTATTTTATTTTTTATTTATTTTTACATCGAAATATTAATGTAAACTATTCATCTCCGGAAACTGGCTTTAAAGGCCTCCTTCCACTGAAAACCCGTTTAACTTGCTCCTTCTGAAATACGGAGGGTTTCCCCTTGTTTACTTACACATGCTGACTTGCTAGCGTTGCGTTCCCCCCAGTCGGCTGTGCTTTCTCATCAGAGAAACAATACGAAGAAAAGAGCGAATCGGGAACAGCCTCGCACTTCTACGTAACATTGCAACAGCGTATCCCACATGGGGTTTCTATCTGTCCATTGGAAGGCAGGTAATCCTCCACTACACACTAGAAGTGAAGACGGACACCACTGTAGCTTCGGAGATGATAAGCTAATTAGCTAACTGTTTGTTAGCATGGCGGAACAAACTTGTTTGTCGGCTCTATTTCCTGTCTGTAACGAAATAAGAGCGGAGGGCGGAGCTTCCTTCATACACTGACGGAGGCAGCCAATCAGACGGAAATTCATGAGAAGGGACCCGAAAAAGCTGCCGTTGGACCACAAGCCTCTCTTCTAGTATACAAATACAGCTGGGATACAAAGATACCAGAAGGTTTTTTAAACAGAAAACGTTGCAGAATGCATTCAATAATAATGGAGAACACAGAAATATTAATGAAATGACCATGGAAGTACAACTTTAATGACAAGCCACACTGGAATATAAAATACAAATCTCGTGATTACTTATCAAAGTTTAAAAAAGAAAACTCTTTCAAGGTTGTTAGTTCTCTATTTTGTCATGTATTTGGCTTTTGGTGTTGTTTTAAGGACTGTACAGACCACGTAGGTCCCAATGTTGCCTGATCAGGAGCTAATAATGTTATATTTCACAATATCTCCCAGATTAGTCATTAACTCGCAGCAATCCCACAGCTGTCTCTGTTAGCATTAGCTAGCATAATGACGTTATGCAGCGCATCATTTTCGGGAGCATAGATACGTGAAATAAAGTGTCAGATAATGAGTGTTCACCATAATTTACCGTGTTTTGTTGTTGGGGATTTAATCCAGTGTTTTCTCCGCCGTGACAGCAAGTTATTCCTCCTCTGCTCCGTGTCCCCGATATTCCTCCTCGATACAAACACACTGACATCAGTGGACTGTGACTTTTGTCACAGCAGAA